>QAXH01006659.1:24231-58414 GCA_004335635.1 Chloromonas sp. AAM2 | reverse complement strand
TCACAAACGTCAATGTGGCAACACTCCTCAGCCACCCACGCTTGTGCCCTGGCTTCTACACTAGCATTGGTTTTGATCACCCATGCCTGTGAGCTTGACCTGTTGGCAGGTGATGACTGAGTGGCACTTTGTGGTTGTTGAGTCTGACCGGCTGCGCGCCATCAACCGTGTGAGCGGCATGTGCGCTGCGGAGCGAGTGTTCCAGTCCCCGCTCATGGCCAAGGGGGTCAGCGGGGAGGCGACACGAACACTGGGTGAGGGACAAGGAGGGCGAAGTACACTTGCTCGTCTGCATGTCTGCACGTGATGACAGTGGCAACAAGCACGCATCGGTGTACCTTTGACCGTGTGCGTGTGGGTTGAGTTTGTACGGGTTGGACAGGTGGCATGGCGAGGCATTGCATGATTTCGCTTGTGGCTAGGAGGTATTGTGACAAGGTGCTTCAGGCTGGAGTGTGGCAGAGCACGTTTGCTCATGGCATCACGTCTGTTCGCTGTGCGACTCAAGTGCCTGTCGCTATGCCATGTGCCCGGTGCAGATGGGTTGGTGCTTGACCCCGTGACTAGCACCATGTACATGTACAGCGATGAGAGCCTGTATGAGGTGCGGGCCGCGCAGCGGGCGGGCAGGGACAAGCTGGGCTACGGACATGGAGGCACAGTGTGGCAGGCCATGGGCAGCAAGGCCACGAACTGTTTGTTCTTGTCGAGCTTAGTCACGCACACAAAACCATGACATGATGCTTCTAGGTGTGCACGTATACTCAGGGCGCTGTGACTGCCTCTCAGTTCGGCTGTGCGTGCCCAATCCAATCCCCTTGCTCATTTCCGCAGATGACATCAGGCCAGAGAGACACCCAAGATATGTTTCTGCGTACTCACACATACTCAAGCTTTGCACGTCTCTCGGCTTGCACGGTGCATGCCCCATCCCTTTTCCTGCATTTCAGGTTCAGTTGCAACAAAACACCTAAGAATGCAATCATTATATGTCTTCTTACTACGCGTGCATGTACAGTCGGGGCTCTGTGCCTGTTCCTCAGCACGCCCCGTGCATGCCCCACGCTTTTCTCCTGCTCTGCCGCTGTGCAGGTTCAGTTGCGCGCCGAGCCGCAGGGCCTGTGGCGCGTGTTCATGGAGCTGCAGGACTGGGAGGCCGCGCTGCGCATGTGCGCCAACCCCATGCAGAGGGACATGGTGCATGGGGCAAGGGCGGAGGCAGCCATGGCAGCGCAGGACTACAGCACTGCAGCACTGCACTTTGCTAAGGCAAGCCGGGTTAGCTGTATAGGCGTACAAGGTTGTTCGGGTATTGGGTTTGATAGACTACTACTTGAGGTGCTCGAGTTGTGATGCCTTGGATACCTCTATCAAGTGCTGTGCACGTAGGTTGCTCCCGGGGTCATGAATCTTGCTCGTGAATGGGGTCGGTGACCCGCTTTTAAGGGGTGAGAGCAAGGATAGAATGCACTGATTCTAGCGCCGAGCATACCTCCCAGCTTGATGCAATGAGAAAGTGCAGATACTCTGCAATTGTGTGCTATGGTTGCAGATTGTTGGCGGTCGGCCACCGTTTGAGGACATTGCTCTGCGGTTGATAGAGGCCGAGGTGCCTGCAGCGCTCATGGTGGGGTGCAACCTCATGTGCGGCCTTTGCAGCTGGCAAGCAGCCTCTCAGGCGTGCAAGTGACCTTGGTTGGAGTCACAGTAAGATGGCTTTTCTAGGCCTGCATGCTCTGCCAGCAAAAGAAGGCCAGCTGACTGAGAAGGCTTGCAAGATGCCAGGCAGTGCCAGACTCTGCTTCCGCGAGTGTGACTTAGTAGGCTCTTCTGAAATGCTCAGTAAACTTGGCTACAAGTATATGTTCCTCAGTAAACGTCTCTCTAGTGGCAATCTCACGTACCATCGTGGCGTCCACCCACTGCATTGTCAGCATGTTGATTTTTCACCTGGCCTGCCCCTGAGCCGCAGTTGTTCCTGTCAACCCGCCTGTCCTGCCTGTCCAAGTCCGACCGCGCCCAGAGCACCATGTTGTCCGCATGGCTGCTGGAGCTGCAGCTGGACTGCCTAAACAAGATGCTGCTGGAGGTGAGAGGCCAACGTGCCACTGAAGCCGGTGCGTCCCTAGCTCTTGCCTCCCACTTTCGGCTTGTTTGCACATGTGCTCTGCCTCCCGTTACTCCTCAACTCTCACACTTACGAGCCCCTGTGGATACTAATAATTCCTCTGTATTGTCCGTTCTCAACCCCACCCCTTCATTTGTGACCAGGCTGCTGGAGGTGAGCAAGCAAGGAGCAGGCAGCCACATGCAAACCTGTCCCTCACTCTTGGATCTCACTCCTCCACCGGACCAGAGTGTGCCGCCCCGTCACTCTGTCATGTTCCAAGCTGACGAGCCCTTGTGGATGTGAATGACACTCTTCCTCACCTTTTCGTTTTTCACCCCTTGACCTGCCCATGCCCCTTCACCCGTTCTCACCCCTTTGTGACCGTGCGCCGCCTCCCCCTGTGTGTGCGCAGTCCGGCGGCGCGCCCACCCCTGAGTATCACGCCGCAGAAGCAGCGCTGCACTCGTTCCTTACGGCGCACGTGGAGGCGCTTGACCCGGGCACCACCGTGGGTCTCCTGGCGGGGGCGGGCCGCACGCAGGAGCTGCTGGCGTATGCGCAGGCGCGATCAGACCACGCTGCGGTGCTGGAGGCATTGCTACAGGTGTGGCAGGCAAGCAGGCAGAGGGAAGCAGGGGCCGCTCATGATCCTGTGCTGATGTGTGGCAGGGCGCGTGATGTGGCCAGGAGTGAGGGGGGGCATGAGAGCGTGGGCAGGAAAACGAGAAGGTCTGGTTCGAAGGTTTGGTTTGAAGGTTGTCTTGCTTGTACTGCTCGAAGGGCTGGTTGATAGTCAAGGGAGATTGTCGAGATGATGCGACTGGTGCGCACCTGCGTGGAATTATCAGGTAAAAGGTGGCCCTGTGGACCCCCGGCGCTCCTTTGTTGCCTGCGTGCACATCAGACTCAACCCTCCGCGAGCGCTGAGTGTGTTGTGCTGGCTGTGCACTCGTTGTGCAGCGGCCCGACGGCGCGGCACGTGCCCTGGCAGTGCTGCGCAAGCCCTCCTGCCCCGCTGAGCTCGTGTACCGGTTTGCCCCCGGACTCATGGTGGCGGCACCGGGGCTGTGTGTGGACCTGCTGGTGTCCACCCGACCACCATTGGAACCAAGGTGAAGGCTGGGGCAAGTGCTCAGTCTTTCCCGTGTGCCAGGGATGGATGACAAGTTAAAGAGGATGGCCTACCAGACTGCATGTCAGAGCTCGGGCCAGTGATTGGTGCGTGGGCTGTGGCCCCTGTGCTCCCACTTCACAATAGCATATGCACTTCATTCGTGAGGTCTGCCCCCTTCTGCTGCGTTACAGAGGAGTTTGGGACTTCGGCCACTGTGCATTCTCCAGGGGTTGAGTGTGCAGGGGTTGTGCTGCACGCAGGCGTCTGATCCCGGCCTTGTTGCGGTTTGCTGAGCCGGGCGCCTCACCCCTGGGCCGTCAGGCGGTGCTGCGCTACGTGGCGTATGCGATTGATGTGCTCAGCTCACAGGACAGGTGAAGGCGGAGGGACAGGCGACACGGTGCTGACTGCATACCGGCCTGGGCATGTGCTCCGTCGCAGCAGTGCAGCAGTGCAGCAGTGCAGCAGTGCAGCAGTGCAGCAGTGCAGCAGTGCAGCAGTGCAGCAGTGCAGCAGTGCAGCAGTGCAGCAGTGCAGCAGTGCAGCAGTGCACGGCAAGATATGCTGGACCTGTCTTCCCAGCCTGCATGTCCCACATTTCCACATTCCCACATTCCCACATTCCCACATTCCCACATTCCCACATTCCCAATTCCAGCAGTGCCACATTCCCACATTCCCACATTCCCACATTTCCACATTCCCACATTCCCAATTTCAGCAGTGCCACATTCCCACATTCTCAGATTCAGCAGTGCCACTTCCCTGCCATTGAGTTCATTCTTGGTTCCCTTTTCTGCTGCCTGTCCAACACGTGCGCTGTTCGTTGTCTTGTTCCCTCGCCTGCACCTCTCAGTGCGGTGCACGACCTGGCCGCTGCGCTGTACTCCCTGGAGGAGGGGGAGACGGGGCTTCTGGCATACATAGCAAGGTGGGGAGTGTTCAAGCCATGGTGGTTAGTCTGCTGATGTTCGATTTATTGAAAGTGCGGACTGCTTCATGGAGTTGGCAACCCCAACCTGTGTGTGGCAAGCAGCGCATGATTCCTTGACGTGGTTTCTGGTGTGGTTTGGGTCATCCAGGATTTGGGACAATCTGTACACGGCAGCCCCTGTTGGTGAGGTGTGGTTTCGTGTGCCGCGTCGTTCAGGGCGCGCGGCGCCAGTGGCGGCCCGCTGTATGACACCAAGTACGTGCTCAGGCTGGCGGCGGAGCGGGGCAAGCAGAGGGCAGAGGTCAAGCTGCTGTGCGAACTAGGTGTGGCAAGGGACGGAGGGATGGCCAGAGATTCTGCAGACAGAAACAGCCCCATTGCTACGGGCGAGAGCGCATGCACACTCCGGCTTGTCACACGCTGTTTCCGCGCAACGCGATGTCACTCTGACGATGCACATGTTTCCATCTCATTGACGTGCATGCTGAACGGTTATTGCACGTGCCCACTTGTGCCGTGTGCATGTCAGGCATGTACGAGGATGCGGTGGCGCGGGCGCTGCGGGTGGACCTGGCGCTGGCGCAGGCCGTGGCGGGCTCACCGCCCGAGGAGCAGGCCGCGCTGAGGCACAGGTTGTGGCTGGCGGTGGCAAGGCACGTAGTGCAGGTGGGCAGGCGGGACCGGGCGCAACACACCTTGTGTCCGCTGTGCAGTCAGGTCCCCTGACATACGCAGATAGTCGTAACAGTGTCACAATGTTACATGTGTAGAGCACAACGTGTACCCTGTGTCTCAAGAGGTGTGGCTGTTGCATGCAGGGCGGAGGAGGTGCCGACTGTGATCAGGCCGACGCCATCGGCAAGGCAGTGCAGCTGCTCAAAGAAGCAGGTGAACGCCACAGTATCGGTGGCACTGACCAGCCGTCCTTGGCATCTGCACGCACAGCTCAGCCAGCGTTACCTTGCGCGATTCGAGCATTGTTGTTGGGCCTTCAAGCCTGGCCAGAAAGGTTGCACTGCGCTTCCGTGCATGTGAAAGCTTGGCAGTTACACCACCTGCCTTGAGCGGTTTGTCAGTCAACATTGCATGTGTTGCAGGTGGGCTGCTCAAGATTGAGGACGTGCTGCCTTTCTTCCCTGACTTCGTTACCATTGACAACTTCAAGGAGGCGATTTGCGACTCACTGGAGCGGTACAACAAGCAGGTGGGAGCACCACCCATGCATCGGCAGTTGAATGGCAAGGGCTGCACGCAAGCATGGAAAAACACCTGTAGTGGTCTGGCAAGCCTTCTGGGATGCCCTCTGTGGTAGCGGCATGTGCATAACGTCACGCTTGGCCAGCACCCACTGCGTGCATCGTCACAAATTGAGACTTCTTGTGTGTGGGCCTTGGGAACAGGGTTGCACGCAGCAGCGCCGTTCAAACCAGCGCAACGGATATGGAGCATTTCAACCAGCACAAGAGATATGCTGCTCAGCGCGTGACATGACAATTGTTCCGCTGTGCCCTGCTTGGCATGTGACAACAGTTGTCTGGCTGTGGCCGTGCCCGTGCACCTCCCTTGCCCTCTGCAGATCGATGAGCTGAAGGCAGAGATGGAGGAGGCAACTGAGATTGCGGATGCGGTGCGGCGCGACCTGCGGGCGCTGGGCGGGCGGGCGGCCGTCATCCGACTCACTGAGCCCTGTGCGCGCTGCGGGGCGCAACTGGCCGACGCACCGCCCTTGGCGGCCGTGGCAGGCCTGCCCACAGGTGACCAGAGTGCAGGTGTATATAGGTGGTGGGCACAGGATGTCCTGCGTGCATGCTGGACGTATATCAGCTGCCCTCTCTGTCCATCTCTGGCTTCTGCCACAGCCAGGTTGCTACGAGCAGAGAACAATCTTCACAGGGCTCAGCAGTTTGTATAGTACGTCTAACCTTGCCCATGTTCTACTTGAGGTTGTGCCAGCAGCCATGCATTGGGATCCACGAGGCAGTCAACACCACTTTGCCGGGTCGCTGCCACTCAACAAGGGAGGAGGATCACATCTTCGGTGCCGTCATGGGTGTCCGTAGTGGGTGTCCATCAGTTTGCTCATACGCTCATGTGTACGTTGGTGCCCTGCAGGTGGCCTGCTGCCCCCTTTCTACGTGTTCCCCACCGGCCTGGTGTACCACTCGCCCTGCTGTGCGGCGGAGGTATGCGAGCTGGCGCCGCCCTCGGTCCGCAACCGCATTGTGCAGATCATGGGGCAGCTGGCCAGGGCAAAGGCAATGGATGAGGCTACGCAGGTGAGGCGTTTGGTTGCAGTTCAATACCAGACAGATCACCAGCTGCTGATGGCGATGTAGACGTCTTCTGAAAGCATGACAGTCAGTGGACGGTGAGCGTGCTGTGCGGGCTGAACAGGTCACGTGGCACTGGATACCACACAACTTTCTTATGTCCTATATTGTCCTATATTGTGACCATTGCGGTGCAAGCTCGCGGCTGTTGTTGCAAAGCTAGACACCGTGGTGCCTGAACAGGCATTGTCAAACGACACATCCACCACGCAAGGTTCCATGCTCAGCACGTGCTGTTGCATGCGTCTGCGTGCAGGCGTTGCTGAGTCAGTTGCATGAGGATGTAGCCAGTGAGGACCCGCGCAACGGTGCGCTGCTGGTGAACATGGTGGACATGCCGTTTGTTGGTCCAAGCGATGCAGCAGAGCTTGCGACATGGGTGGTGTGATAATTCGTACATATGGATCACACAGCCATGCATTTAAGCACCGCGGGGCAGCCATCACCACTACTATGACACACACGTTGTTGGTCTGCTGACACATGGCTGCGTTATTGCTGGATAACGTGCGATCGTTCTGAATCTGCGTCCAGACAGAATGGTTGTGCACATTCATAGTTGCACGCCGAGCCACCCTGTGCTGTTGCGCCAGCACCCAACAGATATCACATGAGGGGAGGTGGCAGCGAGTTCATACCGCAGCTATATGGGAAGCCACAAGCCTCCTCTTTTTGTTGGCAAGCGGTGCCAGCTGACCACCGGGAACCTCTGGGCTCTCGACCCTGCACTGGACGCAAAAGTCTGTGCACCAACTTCACAAACCACAGCAGCGTGTGTTTTGTTACCTTCGTGTACTCGAGCCTGCCCATCCTTTTGTTGGCTTCAGTCACACGTTGGTTGAGCGTGAACAGTGCCTGCAGGATAGTCTGCCATGCAGCAGGAATTTCCTGCGCACCCATTTTCTTGCTCGAGTCACACTGTAATCCTCGCTCAGGTTCGCTTTTGCATGCCAGCTCTCTTGCCAATAATTGCTGCCTGTGTTTCAAACACGAGCACCTGACCGAGTGTGGACTAGTCACCAAGTAAGCGCCAGTCAGAAGCTGGTGCTTCCAGCCGGACCGTCTGCATCCATCTGTTACAGTTGGACAAATTTTTGGTTGAATCTTGTACAGGTGGCGCATCGTGTCTTATTGCAGATGTCTGACATACGTAGGACAATTACCCCCCTTTGATTCTGCTGTAAATCAACTGAAACTCTACCAAGTTGATTCAACACAGTAGTGCGTTTTCAAAGAAGTAACAAGAATGGCGTCAACAAGGAGAACATGCATGCCAACAGGAGCACTCTGAAGCGTCAAACTGGAACAGGGCATGTGAGGAATGCTTCAAACGTGGGCCTGGGGTTGCCAGTCACGCTGCGTCAATCCAAAAGAATGATTACGAATTTCAATCTGCCAATGCCATAAACCATGCGTATGACCAGGAGACGAACGAGGAGTTATTTGTTGGCACCATATGCGCCGGCAAAAACAAATCCAGTTCTGGATTAATCTCAGGGATACTCGTGTTTCTGGTAAGGGCAGTTCTGCCTTTGCCTAGTGACTGAGCGTATCTGTTAGCCTGATGTAGAGCTCTATGCATTTCAGGCTGGCTTTACTGGTCAGCCAAACCACAGCCAAGCATGCCATGGCTCTCACTCCTTGTTGATGAGCAGCGGCAGTACGCGCCTGACCTGTGCCGCCTTCTTGATGCGCCACTTGGCCGTCCACCTGTTAGTGGCATTGGGGTCGGCCTGCTCCTTGACGTACTGAATGGAGCCCACCTGGAGGGACTCCCCATCTGCCCAAGGCAGCACACATGCACAGTGGTGGACGCAGAGCAGGAATGTGCAGCCGGCGGTACGTAAACCGGAGCAGCAAGCAGTTGAGCCATGGCATATTGAAGCGACCAGAGGCTTTACAGGCAGTTGGGCCATGGGCAGTTGATAACCCAAACAAAGACGCAATGCACGTAGCCTATGCTTCTAGGAGGACATGCCCATCATGCGCGTGTCTTGGGGCCTGCATGTAAGTGTGATCTGTCCGCATGCAGGCCCATGCATTACCGGCCCCACACATGGTCGATCCAACCCACCATGCTTGATGCCCATCTTCTCATTTCTCGCCCGCCCCTTGTGCTTGTTAGGGCTGGGCAGCGCTGACTTGAGCATGGCCAGCTGCCTCCCGGTGACGGACACCACCACCGTGTGCGGCTGCTCGGGAGCGGGCGCCTCTCCGCCCATGACCTTGGACATCAGGTTGGTGCTGTCAAACCCAACGGAGCCCATGGCTTGACGCAGTTGAGCTGCACAGGACACGTGGGTGTGCATGCTGGCGTAAAACGGATGCCAGGACATGAACATGCGTATGAGCGTTCCGAGCATAAGACAAAAATGCGCACAAGCTGCCAGAGCGTAACTGAACGAATTGGAAAAACATGTAGTCAGACATCATGAAGGTGGTGTGCATGAACTGTTTGAGGCTAAGACAAGACGCATTCTGGGCTAAACCGACAGTTACTAATCGATTGATTACCCTAGAAACCTGTCATGACGGCATGCGTGTGCTTCACGGTCAGTCTTGCCCTGAAGTCCCACCTGGTGACAGTTCAGTCTCATCCTTTTGCCGCTTGCTCTGCTTGCTGGCAATGCCATCTTGCTCGCGCCGCACTGTGAGCCATTGGAGTGTGGTCTCCCTGTTGACCTTGTGCAGGTCCCACATGCCTCTGTGGCAGGCACGCGGGCAGCACTCAGCGACTCAGTGACTGGGTCATGCATGCAACACAGCTCATGCCACAACAAGGCCTGGCAACACAAGCCTGATGTGCAGTTTCACAGGGCCTGAGCCAGCCAAGCGCATTCTGAGGGGTCCGCCATGTGAAAAGCTTCATGCATATCATGCCACAGAGGAAGGCAGTCTGATTCCAGCGCAAACCCACTGCCTGGAGAGATCAGCCAGCATGCTTCTGGCGCAGTGGCACAACGTCAACGTTGGGCCATCCCATCACAAGGACCCTCTTCCCGTACGCACTTGATGACATCGTCGGGTGGGAAGGGTGTGCGGGAGTATATGGCCTCCAGTGTGCGTGTCGCATCCGCTGACAACCGCCGGTGACGGAAGTCAACCAGGCCCATCTCCTTGCGAGCTGCATGCATCAACTCATTTGAGAATTTTAACCCAGGCTCGAGACACCCAAGACCTGCACTAAGGTCTACTCGGATGCAGGCACAAGTCTACATGTGTTCAGACATATTGGCCTCTGCTCATGGACCGAAGCAGCTCTGTACACATGGTGATAGTAGTGTGCATTAAGCTCGTTGCTCAATGATACTATGTGGTTGCAATCATCAGAAGCCATGAGCAGGCAGATGTTGCAACTCATGTAGGGCCTGTGCCTGTATCCAGTGACTCACTGAAGAAAGATATGAAGCCCTGCTGTTCCTGGGGTTTCTGCAGTGGAGCGGACGCCGCTGCCTGCATCACGGGCCGTGGTTCGTTCTTTGCCGACTCAGCAGCCAGCCGCATGTCTTCTTTCCGCTGGTTCACAATGACCTGGCGCTCGCTGCAGCAAGCAACAACACAGACTAGTTTGGTAAACCCATGCAAGCCGCTTGGCCAGGGACACACTTGCGAGCACAACAAGCGCTCGGTATCCTGGTTGAAGCTCAGCACAACCAGTGCTGCTGAGGCCGACAGTGTGCGACATCCACTGCTTATGAACAAGCTTGCTAGACGTGCTGCTAATGTGCTGGAGCGAGCCCAGCAGTGTGCCACCGCACCTGTCAGGCCGCAAAGAAAACTGCTTCATCCAGTGCAACACCTCAGTACGGTCTAGGTCGAGCTCCTGGGCCAGCTCTTGCACCTGAGTTGACGGGGCATGAGGGAAGGTACTGAAAGGAGGCCCATGAGGGAAGGTACTGAAAGGGGCCCCATACCATACTAGGCATGGTGGTGTGCGATGCCTGTGCCTTAACGCATGGTTGGACCTAATGACATATCAGCGCATGGCGAAGCTGGTCACGCAAGACACTTGCGTAGTGGTACCCTACCCTGTCCACCCTAAACCCCAGCTTGTGCAAGGTTTCACAATCACCTTGACTTTGCGTCGGCCTTGTGCAAATGCCTCCTCTAGACGCTTCACTTGATGTGCACTGAGCTCCCCTGGTGCATACGCCTGCAAGCTGCGCTCCTCTGGCTTCTGCCACCAACCCTGGCCTTCGTCATCCTCTTCTGTAACAGGACGATTTCTGTCCTGCTGGCTGTGCTGCGGAGAGGCCTCGGTGCGCTGATGCTGCTGCCCCGGCTCCTCCCACCAAGCCTCGGTGCTTGGGAGCCCCACATTGCCAATGTCGTCTCGCCGGCGGTCGGACGCACGCCGCCTCCTGCCTTCAAATGGCTTGCGGGCCTTGGAGTAGCCATCTCGGCGTCCGAGTGCGCGAACATCCCTGAGCGGTGCCTACGGACAGACGCCGGCAGATGGTCCCGATGCCGTTTTTCATGCTGCCTAGGTTTACAAGAACTAGAGCAGGCTTGGCGCAGCAATGACTTGAATGCATACCGTGTTATGGGGCGCGAAAAGCACTATGCTTGTCACACGACCAGGCCCAGCAGCTGTGGGCGCTAGGTTCATGGCCATCAACCAACTTGTCAGCTCTCGTTCCTGGACTGCACGCAATGAAGTGGGAAGATGAGTTGATGGGAGTGCCTTGGTGTTGTTTGATGGGTAATAGAAGCTGAACGGCTGAACTTGGAGAGTGGGTTTTGGGAATGAGTGACTTTCAATGGCCTCCAAGGTGACCTCAGTTGTCGGCCCACCAAGGTGCCTCAAGGTTGTGTTGGCTCATCCAATGCTCCAAGCTCTCGTCCAAGGAGTCTCAGACGGCTGAAGAGTTGGGGTGTCGGGTTGTCAGAAAAATTGGGTGGCTTCCAAGATGACATCCAGGGTCCAGACATGCACAACACACGCCCTGACCTGTAGAACAAGAATGGCACCACCAGCGACATCCACCAACCCGTCGAGGAAGAAGAGGCCCACTATGGCCAATGAAGCAGCAGAAGTTCGGCTGGCATGTCACACACCACAAGCCTGGAAACATGCATGCTGGCGTGAAAGGTGAATGCACGACAGTGAACCTCCGGCACGAAGCTTCCAGCCAGTGGCTCCAGACTAACAGATCAACAATAACAAGTGCAACCACTAGCACCTTCCACACGTTGACAGTCGTGCTTGTCAGAATTGTTGGCATCGATTCGTTGGTTGGCAGTTGGTGACACCTACCGGTGCTTAAATGCGCCATGCACACCCGAGCTCAGCCTACTACTTTACTCACGATGCGTGCATGCCACGAACGTCCATAATCAGAGACCATGTCTCAAAACGACAGCTACAACAGTTAATGACGTTCAAAACACCCCATGCAGTCCAATAACCAATACCGTCACAGTCCGATAACCACAACACAGTCCAATAACCACGTCACAGAGGTTGTTTGGCCTGAAGCACCACAGCCCGCCAACCCGCAATACGCAAAAAGCCATTGCATTTTACGATGTTCTTGTTGTTATTGATGATGATGTTGTTGTTGATGATGACGATGACGACAGTTGACAGTGGACACAGTTCACTAAGCATTTATAGTGCAGCAGTCTACATGCAAAGTGCGTAACTGTTCATCAGGAAGCGTAATAGTCGCATAAGTCTGGTGCTGGGTAGCCAAGATGGTTGAATGCTTCAGACGGTCCCACGCAGCCCTTGTATGCTCCATGAGCAGACCGCCTGGCTCAGTGCCCCAGCACCCAGTCAGACACTGGTAGCAGGCCACAGATCTACCAAGTGCCTGTACAACCCGGTCATGTCAGAGCATGAGCATAGCCAGCGGACTAGCCATTGCCGCCCCAGGGCGCCTGTTGATGTGGGGGCTGTCGTACTTGACACACATGTTCTGCGCCACGTTGTCCAGGTCAGGCAGCAGCATCAGCGCCTCAGTCAGCACTGCATCGTCCTCCTCCTGCCCGCCTGCCGCCTCCCAGGAGCTGAACATGCCCTCCAGACCCGCACCCCGGCCCTGTGCGGCCCGTCGACCAGCACTGGGAACCAAACCAGTGGGCGTGGGGCCAGGCTGCAAGGTCACTGGCGAAGCGTCGTCGGGACCCTGTGTCCCATCAGCCTCATTGTCAAGGAACACAGACAAGAACTCCTGTCCAGGAACACCACGAACTAGGTGTCATACGCAGGCACCTCACAGATCAAAATGATGTACAAACAAGCTGAGTGAAGCTCTGGACGAGGGGTGTCTCCGCTCTGCATGCGGTCATTCGTCTTCATGTTCACCTCGGTGTGTGGTCAAGGACTGGGTGGACAAACGTGTGGTTGTCATGCTGTAAGCACATGCCATCCTAACGCACCAGAGAGTCCCAAGGGGGGCGGCGCCGGATGTAGCAGGCAGATCTGCCACTTTCCTATTGAGCACACATGTGGACGCCTCGGCATGCACCCTGCTACGTACACCTCTATACGTTTCCCCAGACTTCACCTTGAGAAGGTGCACTTGGTGCCGTACCTCCCCCCAGAAGTTGCCTTTAGTCCACCTTTTTTTGATTTCATACTTGAACCCCCGCCCCTCTCCCCTTGCAGATGCACTGTACTGTGTCCTTGCTCACCTGCATTTCCTCGTCCTCTTCTGGAATGATGCCCCCCGATGCTGCGATGCCCGGTCCCGCCGGCGCCGGGTCCATGCTGAACCCCATGGCCGCCGCTGCCGCTGCCATGTAGGCCTCACCCTGCTGCACCAGCGGCCCCAGCTCACTGCTATCCAACCCAATGCCGCCCTGCATACCGTCCAAGCCGTTCCATGCACCCCAATCTGCCCAAACCGCGCTGTCACCAAAGCCAGCCTGCACAACGGATCCATGGTCAAAAGGTAAGAGCAGTATTAGCTTGTTGACAACAGTGACTGCTCCTTGAGTAGATTGACAACTGACAGCGGCGTGCATACACTAGTGGGGAGCCCTGCACTGAGTGGGGATCGTTGGGCCAGGAACACAATTGGCCGCACAGTCAGGTGATGCCGACACAGTGCATTGAGCATGTGTAAAGCCACACAGCTGCTGCCTCCAAGGCTCATCTAGCCGGTAGGCATGCTCCCTCATGGGGCCAAACAACACATCAGTAATCGGCATATCAGACTTGCCGGAACAAGGTTTTCCCTGGAACAAGAGTTGTTGCGCCTTCTCTAGACCGTGAACAGGGCTGTACCTGTCGCTGCTGAGCCGCGTCTGCCGGCTGCATTGCTGCAGCGGTGCCATGGTGCAGCACCTTGTGAGCAGCCGTTACCACCATGGGCTTCGGGTGTGACACGGCCAGGGTGGCCCGTTCAGCGTAACCGCTGCACTCAAGCACCTTCACCACAGCAGGAGCCTGGCTATCTAGCAGGCTCTTCCAAGCCTGAAGCACCTGCAATTCACAGCAAAAGCGATGGATGCAGGATTTCCAACTACGTGCAGCTGACTGTGGACGACCAGTGTCCACCAATCTTCAGGCCATGGCAATTCCTTCTTGCAAGCAAGCAACTTGCACAGCAGCCCACATGCCCATTCCATGTGCCTGTGTGCATGTCCATGTGCAGCTCCTTGATAGCGCCTCACCCAGCCCGGGCATCTGCAGTGTGCATTGGTCATTCATGTCATGTCTCTTAAAAACCATTAATTGCCTGTCCCTTGCTTTTCATGTGCATACAAGCTCAGGCAGAAGCGGGCACCTGCCCTTGTCCCACCCATGACTGGAAACCTCCAAGGACAGTTCTCACCTGCACCAGAACGCGGTAGCCCAGCCCCACATCCAAGGTGAAGATTGCCTGCGAGTCGTCCGCACATGCACCACCGTGCCTCTGATCAGCACCGGCAGTGGCGCCCTGCGGCTGCACATCTGCTTGCTGTCCCGGCCACCAGGCCTGAGGGGCAGGAGGCACCTGTCCAGAGCATGCCTCCGCCAGAGCTGAATCGGTGCCCTGACTCTGCAGCTCGCTCTGCTCTGCATGCCAGGTCGCGTCGAACAGATCGCAAAGCTGCAGCAGCCACAGACTGTGCGCGCTGCCGACAGTCTCTGCTGGAGGGTGGTCAAAGCGCACGCGCCCTATGAGGGTCAGGGCGGCACGAACGTGGCCTGCTGACTGCTGCCGGAAGAGCCGGTGCACTAGCAGTAGCAGCCATTTCAAGGCCCGCTGCTCCGCTGCCTCTTCTTCACCACTCACTGGCATTGGGTGTGGTTCAGGAGCATTGGCAGCGCCTGTGGTATTGCCTGTGCTGGCATCTGCAGCAGGCGCATTGGTTGATGCACTCGGAGCTGCTGTAGCTGCAGTGGTGATTGTTGAGGCAGTGGTTGCTGTAACGACAGTAGACGGTTGCAGAGTAGCCCCATCTTTCCAAGATTCCTCCTGCTTCTCCTGAGCCTGTAAGCTGCGCCCCAGACACGCCAGCATGCGTGGCTGCTTGAGCACGATGACCAGCGCATCCAGCGCTAACTCGCGGCTCTGGTGGTCTTGAAGGAAGGAGAAGGGGACGTCACCAGGGAGCACAACGGTGCCAGAGACTGTTGGCTGCCTGCATGTGCTGACCTGAAGCACGACAGGCAATTCATAGTACGCCATTCATTACAGGCGTTGGCTCACTTGCTGTTGCTCAGGAGGCGAACATACTTGAAACCACATCAAACAGCAACATAGCAACACTGCAACGTGTGATTGACAACCGAGGCATCTTGAAGAGTTCCAACCTTCAAGCGTAGCTCACCTGCCAAGCCGACTCAAACACAGCCACAAGCGCCAGCAGGCAGCCATGTGCCTCGCCAAGAACAGACAGGCACTTAGGGCCAGCAGCCGCTAGCTCACATGCTGTGTGCATCAGCGCATGACATGCCTGCTTTTGCTGCTGGATGTGCTCCTGATGACGCAGGAAAGCCATGGGGTCCAACATGAGCTGCGAGTGACCATTGGCGTAGGCGGCAAAGCGTGGGGCACCCAGAGACTCATGTTCAGCATGCAGCAACTGCTGCACCTGGGTGGATAGGTTGCTGAGGCGGGACACCGCTGCGGCTGCAGCATCTGGAGTGCCTGATGCAGCAGTGACGGCAAACAGCTGAGCAGCAGCACGGCGAACGGCCAGGGTGGGATGCTGCAGTGCACGGCTGGCAATGTGCAGCATAGCGGGCTCAGAGATGCTCATGCAGTTGGAGGTGGGGCTCGGGAGCTGGGGTGCAGCGTTGCTGGCCAACTTGCTGTCAGATAGGGGCAGCATGGTCCCAGTGCCAAAGACCGGGCTGAGCCCCATAGGAACTTGCCTCATGGCCTGTGGTGACTGTTGCTTGATGGCAGGGCAGTGTGCAAACCAGGAAAGGAGCTGTGAATCCGTGTCATCTGCTGCCCAGTCTGCCAATATGGTGAGTGCTGCATGTTGCAAGCCTTCATTCTCCTCGTCCTGGTCAAGAGCCTGGTCACACACCATTTGAAGGAGCTCTGGCCTCTGGGTTACTACTAGTAACTGCCCAAGTTGGGTGCTACAGAGACACTGCAGCACCTGCAGAGCGGCCAACGTGGTCTTTTCTGACTGGCTGCTCCTCCCAGCAAGAAGTAATGCGTCTAGACCGCCATTGCTGACAAAATATCTACGGGCTGCATCACTGTGAAGGCAGAAGGCGCATAAGCTGTCCACCAAGTGAGAGTTGCCTGCGCAGCCTGCACAGCTCAATTCGTTCCCGCCCAAGCATGCAGCTTCAGGATCAGTCACTAGAGCCTTTAAGCACTGCTTAATCTTGCTGACGCTCGCCTGCTGTGAGCGATGAACGCGAGGCATCTCTATGATGCCGTCGCGCTTGTTGCTTCAAAAATTTGGGCAATTGCAGACCCAGGCCTGCGATGAAGAAAATAATGCACAGATGCGGTTACACTAGGGTTTCCTTGCACAAATCGAGAATGTGGAGACTCGTGCTCAGAGTAGCTTTTACATGGTAGCTGCTGTAAGCAAAGGCAGCTGCCGTCACAAACTGAGCAGCAGTTCCACGACACAAACCCGAACGTACCGCTGCTTGTCTTGTGTGTGTTCTTGGACACGCCTGGGTGAGACATATCTACACTTCCCAAGGCCCTCAAGCCATCCATTCAACAGGCGAGGCCTGTTAATACAGTAGGGGCTTGACTCGGCAACATTTAACAAGGGACCATTCCTTCAATCGACGCATGGGTTTCCCTGCTATCACGACACTTGGCCGCCGAGGTGGAGAACAAAGTGTTGTTGCGAGTCTGACCTGAACTGAGATCACGCGTGTTCCGCCGGATAGTGTAATGTCATTTATTTGCCTTGATTTTAAGCCATTGGCTTTCAAGCCGTAGCCTCGACTGCTGACGCCAGTCTTGCCACTGTTTACTTGGAAATCATAGTTCATCCGGGTGTACCCTCAAAGCTCCGGACGTCGGAGCGTGCGGAGAATGTACAGGAGAATCAGAAATACGTTCGTTCGACAGAGCGCAGCGAATAGCGGGCGTCCACGGGGCGCCATGTTGCCTGGTGGCTGGCAACTACTCGCAGCATAGGCATGATCAGTCTGCGCATGGCCTGCCAAGGTTATCATTACCGGTAGGCTGTTCGCCAACCCAAGGCAAAGGTTGCTCAGCTGCAGTGCACGAGCGAGCTCGAGGCGAGAAACGCTGCGAATCATATGGTTGGATGACCATTTCATGTTTCAAGCCTTGGCACACCTTGGTGAATTCTTGCACGTCATGACGTTTGGGCGCGTCTTTCACCTTGTCCTCAGACGGTTTGCAATGCCCAATCTCGTTCGTACCCGCAACGAGCTGCCGCAATCGGCGCCCTATGCCTGGCCCCTTGTTGCAAGCTATGACGCTGTCTTCTCATCCCTGCATCACCTGTGTGTGAAGGCTTGCGAGCATCCCCTTTGGGGCCGGCACCGTCTGCACCGCTGGTCCTGATGATAGCCACAAGCCTTGCTGACTGGCTAGATTCCCCTTTGATACTTGCGTTGGACGTGTTTCCTCACGTCCGTGGTCTCTGGTCTGCACTCCCTGCTTGTAAATACACACCCACGTACAGCTCTGAACTGTGACTGCCCACCAGATTATTGAAAACTTGGCCCACTTGGCTCGCCGCATGCTTGTATTCCTTGCAGACGAATGATAATCAACCTCATTTAGGTAGGAAAGCGTCTGCACGTGTGACAGAACTAACCACTACGATTACACAGACTAATCACATAGTGTAGATACCAACGTCTGAACCATGCAATTCAAGTGTCCCAAGGTAGGTAAGTGCCGCACCCGCCAGCCAGTGTAAACAGTACAATCACCAGTACACCACACAAGCACGACTTTCGCGAAAACACCTCTCATGGTAATATCCATTGTGGTCCGGCTGCAATGCGCTCCGGAATGAAACCAAGCATTCCAAAAGCTAGAAAGCAACAGCTACTCAGCTCACCGTCAACCGTTCTGGAACACGTTGCAGCCGACACAAGAATTGTTCCAGGCATTTTCCACTTTGCTACAAATTCGATCTCGTCAGCTACGGCTGCCTAGCTCGCACTTCATTCGATGCATGTACTGCAGTGGTGGCCGTGTGCTGGATTATCACTGGCGGCTGCTGTGCACTGGCTATGCTGGCCTGAGCAATAAATGAATTCACGCAGGTGACCGGTGTTGCTTGCGTGACAGTGTGGTCAAGTGTGAAAAACAAGAGTGCGTGTGTATGAACCTTGAATGTCATCTTGGGAGTCATCCAAATTTCCTGCACTTGGGCAGCGTACCACATCTACTTCTTTTTTTGGTCAGGAGGTACTGTTACAAGCAGGCTTGGTATCTGCCTGTACGGAGTCATGAAGCAGCCGGGCATGAGTCATCCTTAATCATCAGCCAGGCGCGCGAGGGCAGCCCACCCCTTGAACTGGCAGGCTCGTCCATCACGTTCGCGTGCCAGTTGCTTGTATATAGCATAATAGTCATCCTTGGCACAGTAGTCATCCTTGGCACAGTAGTGATCCTTGGCAAGCTCAGATCCTGCCACGAGGCACAGATCGTTTTTCATGACGAAGGTCGCTCAGTTGTGGTTTCTGAGTGAAGGGCCCGGTGCCTATTGAAGCGCCATCAGTGCTCGCCCGGAGGCTGCCCGTTCCACCCCTCCGGCGGAACGTCTGCATTAGACTGTTGGCTTCTGACCCTTCACCCAGTTGCGCCGCACTAATCGATTCTTGGGAGGAGGCGCTTGCCATAAGAAGGTCTGCGTGCTGCGTCAGACCCCCATAGCCCGCATCATCACTGTACGTGCGCTGCGTGGCGTCCCCATATGGCCGCGAGCTGGTCACGTGGCCCTTCGGGATTTGTGGGTAGTATCCTGCGGGCGGAAGTTGGCTTGCTTCAGGTGACAAAGAAGCCGACGCAGTTTTGCCACCCCGGTTCCAGACAGCCTTCACGCTTCCAAAAGCTGCCTCAAGGGCACGCCTGGCTGGGCTGGCAGTCCTGGTTGGGTCTTGGGATGCAACATGCGATGTTGGTGGTGGAGTTTCAGGTTCGGCGAGTGCTGTGCCACCTTCTGCGGTAGCTGGAGTCGAGTCGTCCTCATCGAATTCCTCCTGCTCCTCGGTCACCACCTCGAGGGAGGTCGGAAGAATGCCGATAGGCATCGCGTCTTGTGAAGTGACCAGGGGTTTTTGTGCTGCGACCACTTTTGGCTTCGTGACGCCCCGGAGCAGCCCCTTGAAATTCTTGATCATCTGCTTAGCACTGTGCGCCAACTGTTGTGTCCGCGATGGCGCCTCACCAGGTGTTGCAGTTGCCGATCCAACCCCACTGCTATCCAAACCATCATGGGATGCGTTGCCCAGTCTGGAATGGCCCAATCTTGGCGTGCGAGGCCGATCAAAGGCAGGAGGTGGCAAGTCGCTTTCACTAACTGTCACCGCCAATGATGAGCGTGGTGACAGTGGCTGCGATACCGTTCCGCCTGGACTTGCTGGGCCAGAGAGGGCCTGCGCTGTGAAAGGAAGACTGCGCTCGGAGGGCCTAACCAGCTGTTCGACTGTGGTCAATGACGCAGTGTTGCTTGACTCAGTTGCATCGCGTGGAGTTTGCGCTGGGGACAGTTCGCCTTGCGAGGGCCATTGAGGTTCGTACTGCACGAGCGTGTCGGACCGAGCAACGCCCTGGCTCTTGGCCCACTGCTCGTATGAAACCGACGTGGTGATAGCAGGGTCAGCTGATGATCCCACGACAGGTTCCGACTGTGCTACAGATCCGCTGCCCATGCTGTCATACAGTGCTGATGCTTTTTGCGGACTCTGTAGCGCATCAAAATTGAGTTTGGGGACTGACGGTGGCCTGCCAATCACGTCAGACTCAACGCCTGCTTCCGCTGTGGTTTGCTGGCTCAGTTGCCCAGCTGGTGCTGCCTGCCGGGCAGGATCTTCACCTTGCTGATGAGGCGTGCCATGGTTACTGTAGCCCGGCATGGGATACATGGCTGCGGCTGCCTCAGCTGTAGCCCAGACGTGTGAGCTCAAATGATGAGGAAAATGTGGCTGTGGAGCTTGTGCTGTCGCTGCTGGTGCTTGCTGCTTGTCACTTGCCACTGACTTGCCTGGGTCCTGCTGCGGGAAAGGCTGGTAGTGGTAAGGATACAGCACCGGAGCAGGTGCAGGCGCCCAGGGCTGGGCTGCCATTCCATACCCTGAGTCCGAGCCAATGGTGTCTGGCTGCGGCATAGGCCAACCCAGGCCACCTTGCCCTGCATTGCCTTGTGATGCCCAGTTGCTCCCAGCCACAACTGCCGGCCAGATACCAACTTGCCCAACTGAGGGTTGACCATTCCACTGTTGCACTGGCAGCTGCATGGGCTGTGCATGGGTCGAATCCGCGTGCGGTTGGGCAGCAGGTGTAAGGGGTGGCACCTGTTGTGATGCGTGTGATGCAAGCACGGACGGATATACGGCGTACATGCCGATGTCATGTGCACCAACACGCATCGCATTGCCATTGGCAAGCCAACTGGATGATGGACCATCAGGGGCCGTGTAAGCGTTGACCGCAATTTTTGGCACGTACCCAGGCGGGAGAGTCCATGGTCCCTGATGCACCCCGTACAAGCCTGGTGATGCGAGGCTGCTTGGTGTGAAGGGGCCTTGGCCTGGTGGGCTGTAGAAGGGGTAGGACTGCTGCCACGGTGGGGCCTGTCCTGTAGGCCAGGCCAAGGGAGTCTCATTAACCTCTTGCTTGACAGGCTTGGAGGTGGGTTGCCAGGGTCCGAATGGCCAGGGCAGCTTGGAGGCCTTGGCATCGCATGAACTCTCCGGTGCCGTTGCGGGTTGTGTTGCCCCTGTGTGTTCGTGGGACCCTGGATATGATCCTTGCAACCCGGACGGTGTTTGACGTGCGCCTGGTGCCCACTGCTTATGTGGGGGTGGAAATGCAGCTGGTGGTTCTGCACCAGGTGGCGCTGTGTGCAGGTATGGCGGTTGGAATGCAGGGTTGCCCTGCGTGTAGGCGGGTGATGATGTCTGAGGCAACCGTGACGGCGGTGTCACTGTGGCCACAGGCGCCGCAGCATACTGTGCAGAAGCCGCGTTTGGCGCCTGTGGGTTGTGCGAGGTGAGCGTGGGAGAGGAGGTCTTCCTTCTGCGCTGCTTAGCTGGCATAACGTGTGGGTTAAGCTGCGCTGCTGCCGCTGGTGCAAGCTTAAGCATGGGCTCTGCCAACGGCTGTGACCTGTAGACGGCCAGGAGCCTCAACAGCTGGTGGTGCGGCTGACCTGGGCCTAGGTGTGGGTTGGACACTGGGTGTGGCCCGCCTGCCCAGAGGGGAAGGGTGGTCAGCACCCCCACCTGCGCCAATGCCCGCGCCTGCTCTAACTGCTGCACAAACTTGTGCTCTGCTTCCGCTTGTTCTGCAGATTTTGCTGCCTCATACAGCACATTTGTCATGGCGCCCACCAATGTACCAGAAGCTGTTGCATCAGAAGCATATGCATGAGCACTCGGATGGTGAAAAGAAATGCGCGGGCTGAACGCGCCTGTTTCCGATGGCTGGTGCAGAATTGCCACATGCGGAGGAGTGGCTTCACGTTTCCGGCCCCAGCGCTGCAGACGCAGGTTATTCAATTCTTGCGTGGTCAGTGGGGCTGGGGGCGGCTGCAGCATGGGAGGGTCGCGTGGGCGGGGAGGCCCGGGAGCCATGCGAGCGCTGCCACGATCTGCAGGCTCGCATTTTGCTGTTCCTAGTCGCTGAATTTGCCCTGCAGTGCACAAGTGTTCTGCACCACCAGACATATTTGGCGCCCAAAACTGTCTGGGGTCTCCGTCATGTGGGTGTTCGCAGTCATTTCCGACTTGAGGTGCCGGCTTGTTCTCTGCCTCGTCACCCCATGCAGTCCTTGCTTTTGGCACATGATTGAAAGGCGTTCCCTCGTTGATGCTGCGTTCTTGTATCACTGCCTGCACTGCTTGTCCGATGATTCCAGCGGTGGTCAGGCTGCTACCCTCTGCGGCCGCCCCATTGAAATCGAAGGCCTCGGCAATGTAAGGATCTGCCAGCGGGTTGCGCGGGCGAGGTGGCCACTTCCCGGTGAGAGGGTCGTACAGTGGACGGTAAGTGGGCGTGATAACCTCATGTCTTTTGAGATGCGTGCTTGCTAAAGCATCTTCCATGGTAATGGTGCTGGGAGGCATGGCAGGAGGTAAGGCTATGGCGTTCCATACTGTAATACCGGCATGAACGTACGGATGGCGTGGCGTGGTGTGGGACGGCCTGCCGGAATGGCTGCAGTCTTCACTTCTGGGCGTTGCTTCCTGTACCGGACTCTGAACGTCTTTCCCCGTGCTTTTCCTTTCTTCAGCACTAGCCGTCTGTGTGTGGGCGGACGTCATGCGCGGCCTTACGCGTTTGACTGGAGTCGGCGTCATGAACTTTGAAAAGAACTCCTCGCCCATCATCAGTGCGGCCGCGCGATACTCAGGATCGCCACCACCAGTTGCGGAGGTCGGACGTGGAACATGGTGGCTCGCAATCCCGCTGAGTTTGCGCTGTGCATCCGGGTCATGAAGCTGAGGGTGCGCATCGCCAGCAGACGCGACGCCTGTCTGAGCCTTCCGCAAGGCCGCCTTGTGTGTTTGGTCATCCCCGTGAACGCTTGAAGCATCAGTGTGGCTGGCAGTGTGCTTGCGGTGTTTGCTGTCACTCTTGCCCGACGCATGGACGAGGACTGAGTCACCGCCTGCTTGATGTGCAGACAACGGGGCCTCTGCAATCATTACTATGGGCGTGGGCATGCCTTGGTCTGCTTCTGACACCCGTGCTTGTACCTCGGCAGCCATAGAATCAGGTAGCACAGGAAGGGATGACAATTGCGGTACGCAGGCTTCTTGTCCAAGGGCCACCATCTGGTTGTACAGTTGCAGCGCTGCCTGGGAAGATATTGCTGCAGAGCCCATGCGCGTGCGTGGCGCAGGCCCTGTCTGCATCCGATTCGACTGCCCCTGCCTCTGCCTCACATTCCCCTCGGATGAGAGTTCAGCGCTGCTCCGTCTCTCCCTTGCTGGTGGGCTCACCCCTGCTCCCAAATCCCGTTGGCCTGGTACGCCTGATGACTGGGTGCTGAGGTCCAGAGGAGCACCAGAGCTGGATCGCCTGTGCCGGGCTGCTGCTGGCCTGCACTGAGATGCAGTTGAACCCTGGCTGGGGCCTTGTGTGGGCCGTTGCGTCGCAACATCCATAGCAGACACATCCTGTGCCTGCTCTAATTCTCCTTCCTGGACTGAGTTCAGAGTCAAGGATGCTAACAGGCCAACGTGCCAGCCAGCTACCAGGCTGGTGACGCCTGCTTGAAACTCCTGCAGCAGCACCTCAAATAGCT
The DNA here is from genome assembly GCA_004335635.1 of Chloromonas sp. AAM2. Lineage (NCBI taxonomy): Eukaryota > Viridiplantae > Chlorophyta > Chlorophyceae > Chlamydomonadales > Chlamydomonadaceae > Chloromonas > Chloromonas sp. AAM2. The sequence continues at coordinate 35,045 of QAXH01006659.1, read as the reverse complement.
GAGAGGTGGGTGTCACGTGCAGCAGCCCAGCACGTGTGTTGAACAGATCCTTATAATCGGAGCGGCGCCAGTTTGAGCACAGCAGGGTGGTGAGGAGCTGTGTGAAGGCCGAGGTGGGCTGCAGGGCGGGCGGCAGTAGGCTGCGGCCCTCCCACATGGCCGCCAGGCCCGCCTCGGTGAGACCGCAGGTCAGCGGGTTGCGGCCGTCCTTGGTCAGGAGGAGGGAGCAGAGCAGCTTCTCGGTCTTGATGTGGCGGTCGGCGTACCTGAGGCGGGCCAACAATCCCACGCACGTTCGAGTCACAAGTACAAGCACACATGCAGACAGAGTTCAGTATGTTGGCTAAGATACACACAATGTCATTTGGTGTCATTGGCTGTCATGTTAAATGGTCGCAGGAAGACTTTCAGTGTTTGATCTGCCGCATTCAGGCTCATGACATACAGGGCCTGCTTCAGGGATTGGCTACACAGCTAGAGCTGGGATTCAAATCGGCGTGGCCAAGTGGCGCATTACAGGCATTCAAATTGCGTGGCAAAGTCTAGTGTCAGGGCCTATCCCCTTACCAGTGTGTGGCTGCGAAGTTCTGGAGCACGGAGCGGCCCCCCCGCTTGCGAGGGAACACGTGATCCACATCCCAGGCGCAGATGGAGTGGGGCTCGGCCTCCAAGGCAACCACATTCCCGTACCTGCGGGGCACACAGCAGTCACACTCAGTGAACAGGAAGGCTGAGGTCACCTGGCAACCACAGTTGCACGGCCAAGGCAATTGATGACCTCAAGAGATGGCTGATTGCGGCAGAGTGATAAGCGGCCATAGCTCATGTTGCATCCGGGCTTGGCGCCAGAATAGCCCATGTTGCATGGTGATGGTGTGTGACACTCACGGGTCTACGCGGTACTGTTGTCTGAGCTCAAAGGGGATATGTGAGCCAGCCACTTGTCCTGGACTGGCAGCCCCCAGCCAGTCAGGAAGAGCGGGCACCAGGGCCTGCGCTTCCTGGCCAGCGTTCTCCCCTGCTGAGGCCACACGCATGCCGCCTCGCAGCAGCGCATCCCAACATTCGCTCCTGAATTTCCGGCTCTGCATCTGCACCACACAGATCCAGAGCAGCACAACAGGTAAAGTAAAGTAAAGTAGCACGCATGCCGTCTGGACCTTACTGCGACCAGAAACAGTGCGCTCAGAACCCTCAGACGTCATGCACCTGTTTCCAGCGCTCAAGTGAGTGAACGGACCTCATAAAACGGCACTGCGACCGCCTGCCCAGCAGTGGTGACGGGCTGCGCCTGGCACTGAGGTGCGTCCCATGCAGACAGGGTACCTGTGACAGGCACAATAAAACAGCAATACAAGGTCTGTGCTAGGACACTGGGATGTGGGAGTAGATGATCACGTGTTGCAGGTGGCAACATAATTATCTCATAGCACTGTGACCACAGTGACCATGTCATGTATGCTGCCCGACCGCACTGTCCACATGCCTGATACTCACCCTCACTCAGTTCCGGATAGTCCGACGCCCAGCGTGCCACAAGCCGCTCCTTTTGTGCTCGTGACAGCGAATATCCGAGGTAAGAGTATGTGTTGCTGTCAACGTATTGCACCTGCATGGATAAGGTGTTCAAAAAGAAGAAAGCTGGGAATGACACATGGAGAGACAGAGGCTTCAAGCGAACAAGCATGGGCGTCTTGATAAGGATAGCTGGCCATCGCAAGGTAATGACTAGGCATCAGGTGGATGTTCATTTGTGGTGGTCTATCCAAGCGTACCTGTGCAAACATGTACTGAAAATGCAGCTCTCGATCTCTTGACAAAGCCTCTGGGGGGTTGTCTGATGCCGCAGCACCGCTGGATAGCCGAGTGAGCAGGCTGGCCCCATGACCCAGCAGCGGACCACGGAATTCTGCAGGGAAGGCGTCATCTGGCGGTGCACCGGGTGGAGAGAGGCGCTGCAGTGCGCGGGTCCACCAGGGACCCTTTACAGCCGGAGTGAGCAGGTCCGTGCTGATAACCAGTCCGACCTCCTGTACACAGGAGCGAGAATCAAAATGTTAGCCGGTGTGCCGATATCAACCGATGAGGCGTGCTAAACGTTAAAAATCAAATGCTCGGGGCCCTGCTTTTGCGCCGCGCCATATGCAAGCATGGCAGGTGCAAGCACGATGCAAGCAACTGAAAGATGCTCCCAGTGAGGGCATTACGCAAGTGCATGAGTGCTGCTCTCACGGCAACGTTTGCTCTTGAATGAGAGGCCTTTACCTGAAGCAGCCGATGGTCTTGTGGTACAATTGAATAGCCTCGCCGGCCCCGGTCGCCGGCAGCTCCATGTTTGCCATAGAAGAGGCGCTGCAGGAAGTCGTCCCACAGTACAAATGGTCCTCCATCGCTTATCTCCTGGATCAGGTCCTCCGCTACTGACAGTGGCACCCCAAGCTGCAGCAGGTTTTCCAAACTAGCCGTTATGAGGTCAGCCATGTCACTGTCAATACGCCCTCAAAGGTAGCCTCAGGGAATGATTTGTTGCTCTGCCGGTCGTCGACAAGGTTTTTCCCGGACACATGCCGATGCCCGACGCAAACTTTTGATTGCCTTTACAGATATGCATGGTAGGCTTGTCTGAGATTGGCAGAGCAACCCACTGAGTTTGGTTGGCGAGCACGTGCTGTTCGTTTGCCCGGAAAATTCGTTTTGAGGCTTGTTCCAGCTTTAGCCTTCAGCCTGTTAGTCCCAAGCCCAGTAGCACAACATGCGCCATCATCTGTGCAGAAACACGTGCATCTAACTGCACCTTTGACCCGGGTGGCCTCCGGCGGCCATCGGCATGGGCGCCGACGATACGGACTTTAATCCAGGCTTCAATTTTGATTTTAGCGGATTGTCACAGCCAACACAAGCTGCATGGGAGTTTTCAGGTGATTTGGCCGCCCACCCGCAGTCCTGGGTGGTGCAGGACCCTTGTGCAAGCCCCATGTGCCCTTCCTGTCGTGCTGCAGGTGCCCTTCGGGAAGCCAAGGCTGAGCTGGCCTTGAATACCAAGCACAAGACAACTAGCATTGATCATAAGATACAGAACCGCCTGGACGATAAGGCAGCTACAAAACAGCAGGTATGGCACGGTGGGATTTGCATGGCAACAATCGGAACCTCTGCTGCCAGGCAGCTAGCAATGCAAGACACCTCACGCCATGAGTGCATTGCCAATCGATGTCCGCCTGCTGCAGAGAGCGGCCAGCAAGGCAAGAGCTGCCTCTGCCAAGGCTCCTGCAAAGCCCTCCATCGCTGATGATGATGACAGTGATGGGGATGATGAGGATGATGAGGATGAGGACAAGCCTTTGCCGGGTCAGTACAGCAAGACATGCCACTTGCCTGTGCCAGAATGGATTTGGGTTTTGAGGCAGGCGTAAGCATAAAATGGCAATGCACAGAGTGTAAGAGAGACCAGAGAATGGCCAGGCTGGGTGACAAATAGCGTGCATGTGTGTGCCTGTGTGTGTTGGTGATGGGGCGTTGGTGGGTGGGGGGCGTTGTGGAGTCAGCTGCACCTTCAGCCCCATTGTTTGAGGCACGGGTATGGATGTGGGCGCGCCTGCTCAGAACAGCTGTGCGTTGGAGTCAGACTAGCGGATGACACGGTCTGCATGCCCGCGTGTGCAGGGGAGATCGATGAGGATGATGATGATGGCAGTGTGATGGATGAAGATGAGGGTGAGAGTGAGGGAGATGTCGGGGCAGATGTGAATGAGAACACCGATGGTGACGATGATGAAGAGGGAGAAGAACCAGAAGACGAGGAAGACGAGGAGGAAGAGGAGGAGGAGGATCAGGCGCCTGTAGCAGTTGCCGTCACGCGCACAGCCAATGGAATCAAACCGTCTCCAGCAGTGGCGCCTGCACAGCCTGCCAAAGCCACTAAAACACAGCCAGGCGCCAAGCAAGGCCGCACGGCACAGCAGGCCGTTGATGCGGGCGGAGGAGATGGTGACGACGGTGGTGCAGATGAGGCGGCACAGAGGCAGCAGCGGGGCGCCAGCACCAGCGGCAGAGGCCAGCAGCAACAGCAGCAGCAGGGGCAGCAGCAGGGGCAGCAGCAGGGGCAGCAGCAGGGGCAACAGCAGGGGCAGGGGCAGTCAGGATTCTTTGCGCGTTTGCCCGACGGCACCTGCTTCAAGGCTGGGTCCTTTGGCGACCTTAACCTCAGCCGGCCCCTGACACGCGCGTGTGCTGCGCTGGGATATGCAACACCCACACCCATCCAGGTGACGACTGCTGCAGGGGGAGACTATGAGCCAGGGTGACAGCAGTCAGCACACCACACAGGCTCTCGGCCTGACTGCGCAGATTGACAACTGTGCTCCTGGCATTCAAACGCACGACAAGGCCCATGCCAACGCTGCTAGGCACACTGGGTCACCAGCAGATTGGCTTTGTCTGGCGCTGCAAGCGAGCACTGGTCGCTTCTGATTTATGCACCCATGGCTCACACATCTTCGGCGTCCTGGACTTCTCATGCATTCTCCTGGTGGCCAAGCCAGTCTTGAAATGGCTTTTGTGTTGCTCGCAATGTACTTGTATTTGTTAATCCCTCAGGCCGCTGTCATCCCCTTGGCGCTGGCCGGCCGCGACATTTGCGGGTCAGCGGTGACCGGCAGTGGCAAGACAGCGGCGTTCGCCTTGCCGTGCCTGGAGAGATTGCTGCACAGACAAAGACATGTACGTGAAAGGGAATGCAACACAGAGCATTGTCAGTGTGCTTTTGCCTGCACCCTGCCCCTCCACTAGTGTGCTGATTCCTTCCTTGACTGTCTGCCTGCCACGCACAGCAGGTATCCCCTTGGACATTAGTAGTCCACACTCTACTTCCCACCAACTCTTTGTCTGGTTGCCTGCTATTGTGCAGATAGCTGCAACCTACGTCTTGGTGTTGACGCCGACCCGTGAGCTGGCCGTTCAGATCCACTCCATGACCACCAACCTGGCGCAGTTCACAGACGTGAGCGTGGCGCTTGTGGTGGGCGGTCTGAGTGTGTCGGTGCAGTCCAGTGTGCTGCGGCGGAGCCCCGAAGTGGTGGTGGCCACCCCCGGGCGGCTCATCGACCACCTGCGCAACACACAGAGCGTTGGACTGGAGGACCTGGCAGTGCTGGTGCTGGACGAAGCAGACAGGTCAGGACAGGGGGGTAAGAGTCAGGTCATGTGGGCAAAGCTATGCGCTGCATGCGAAAGGCCGAGAAAGGCTCCAGTTTCTATTGATTCCTGTATAGAGGGTGGCCTTACGAATATGCTGATGGCGGTATGCTCGGGCCCAGGCAAGAGGCCAGATGCGAGCATGATAGTCAGGAGAGCAAGAGCGGGGTTTGCTGGCAGACAATAGGAAACCGGACAGTATTATTGGAGTGCAGGACTCATCCTGGATGTTTGCTGGCTTGTGTTGGCGGCTGGCAGGTCAACTGTGTCAGACGTATGAAGGGTGCGAACGTGTGCTGCTCGCAGGCTGCTGGAGATGGGTTTCAAGGACGAGATTGCAGAGATTGTCAAGATGACGCCGCGCAAGAGACAAACCATGCTTTTCAGGTACACCGAGACGGACACACACACACACACACAGAGGTTAGAGATCAGGCTAGACTCAGTAATGTCGTTGCCCCAAGCAAAAAGTTCACTTTTACCTCCCATGTCACATCCATCAGATCCTCGTGCCAACCGGACAGCAGGCTTATGTTCCCTTCTGGCTTTTAACTCGCATAACAGGTGCTTGGATTGCTGTATATTCCTCCTGCTCTTTACTACCGCATTCTGACCCCTGACCCCGGCTATTCCCGTCTCTTCAGTGCCACATTCAACGAGGAAGTGCGCAAGCTCATGGCGCTCTCCCTCAAGCAGCCCGTGCGTCTTGCGGCCGACGCGGCGTCGGCAATCCCCCGTGACCTGAGGCAGGAGGTTGTCAGGCTTAAGGTGAGACTTCACAACAACAGGCACAATCACAACAAGGCGTGAACGCACGGCACGGCACAGGCAAGCAGGGGCAGAGGGAGACAGGCCTGTGTGGTCCCGGCAGCACGGGCTCCGCTGTCCCTTGTAACCTGTCAATTGGGCTGAGCAAGGTATTGTCGAACCACTGCCAGCCGTAGCTGAGTTGCTGGCTGTGTCGTGCTTCCGGTGCAGGGTGCCAACGCTGCGGGGAAGGAGGCGGCGCTCCTAGCGCTGTGCGCACGCAGCTTCCGTTCCGGCCACGCCATCGTCTTCTTCCGCACCAAGCAGCGCGCCCACAGGGCTAAGATATTGTTCGGACTCCTGGGGCTGCCGCCCGCAGGTCAGGCACCGGGCACACATGCGCCCGCCATGCACCCAGTCTGTGTGGGAATGCATTGCTGCTGCACATCACTCGCCATGTGTTCTCAGCTTAGCAGCTAGGCACATTGACCACCCTCTCATCAGGCGACACATTGTCATTATGTCCTCAACCACAGTCCCTGTGATGGCGGGTCAGCCGTGAATGTGCGCCTGTGTGGGCGCAGCTGAGCTGCACGGCGACATGACTCAGGCTGCGAGATTGGAAAGCCTGGAGGCGTTCCGGGCAGGGCAGGTGGCGTTTCTGTTGGCAACGGATGTAGCGGCCCGAGGCCTGGACATACCCGGCGTGCAGGTGGGTCACGTGGGGCTGCAGACGTCTCAGCATCCCGAGTTCGCCCAACTGAACCGTTTTAGTGTCCTGATACCCGTCTGCTTATTTGAGTTGATGCACTCGGGTTTGAGCGCAACTGCTCGACCCGCACTTTCTCGTTCCAACTTATTAAGTTCAGGTACCTTGCACAGCTCATGGTCCCTGCGACACCTGGTTCCTGTCCTGTCCTGATACTGGTGACGGTGTCCAAAGAAAATGGATGACTCGAGGTCGGGCAGCGTTGCTTGACGACCACACGCCAGTTGAGGTGCTCGATGCCTCGTGTGTGCAGGCAGTTATAAACTATGACGCGCCCAAGAAGCTTGAGACTCATCTACATCGCATCGGGCGCACGGCGCGCGCGGGGGCGGCAGGGCTGGCCGTCACCTTTGTGGAGGATCAGGACAGAGCCCTGCTCAAGGAGGTCAGGACCAGGGTTTGATGCTGAAGGGGCATGGGGAGGGGAGGACATGAGAGAGAGTGGCTGTCTGGGTGTGGTGGTACCAGCAGTCTGAAGCCTGAAGATTGGTTGGAATGCTGCAATAACCCTGTGCAACAATCCGGCAGTGAACCACTTGAAACCCAGCGCTTTTTTGCTTGGCGGATTTCGGCGCACAGGAGTAGTGTGCTGGATGGTTGCTGCGGACACACTGCGCTGCCTGCTTTGCTGCTCCACAGGTGGTGAAGAAGACAAAGGCAACCATCACGCAGCGCCTCGTGCCCCCGGCAGCAGTGGCGGCGTGGCAGGCCAAGATTGAGGGTTCAGCCAACGACTTTGTGCAGGTCATTGCCGAGGAGAGAGAGGAGCGGGAGATGCGTCGGGCGGAAATGGAGGCGAACAAGACACAGGTGCGGCCGACGGTGAAAGCGGGCGGGTGTGCTGGGCCGGCGATGTAAGCAGGGCGCAGGTTCTCCGATCCGTCGGCCGTCAGCGCATAGGTTTGTTGCCCCGACCCTACCCATCTGCCAACAATAAAAAGTTAAGTTAATAAACAATCTGACTGGGAACGTGAACCATGCAAAAGATATGCCACGTGGTCAAATGCATGGAGCACATTGCTCAGTTGCGTGCCCGTCTTCAGGACCACTGACTGACGTGATGCATCTGCTTTCATGTTGCAGAACATGTTGGATCACGCGGATGAGATCAGGGCACGGCCGGCCCGCACGTGGTTCCAGAGCGAGCGCCAGAAGCGGGACGCCGCCAAGGCCGCTGCACGGGAGGCTGCGGGGGAGGAGGAGGATGAGGAGCAGGGCCCGTCCAAGGCACAGGCCAAGCAGGATGCGAAGAACAAGAAGAGGGAGAAACGCAAGCTGGAGGTGAGCACGGGCCCAATATGCTGATGGGAAAGCTCAGACTTTTGGCATTCAACGGGTCACTGAGCGGTTAAATCTAGGACAAGTGCAGCTGTAGCAGTGTCAGTGTGTGCTTGCCTGCAAGGAGGCAATTATCAAGGTTTGTCCTCAGCCTTATTTTGATGTCCTTGCAGGCCGGTGCAGCCAACGGAGGACCTGCCAAGCGAAAGGATATTCTTCAGGAAGAGACGGGCGAGTTTACCAGGCAAGTGCAGTGAGGAATATCGGTTGAACATCATGCTAGGCTGCGTCTTCACCACAAGTAGCAGTGTACACCATGTGCTGAACATCATCATGCCTTACCAACGTGATACTACCAATCAAAAGTAAAACAAAAAACAAAAAAACAACACCAGGAAGGCAAACCAAGCACCAATTCTTAGCACAGACCACCCGCAATTAGTCACTCATCGGATACGTGCGACTGGTTTGGTGAGATTTCGGCTGGAATGCGCTCAGCCAGACTAGCCAGGCATGCTGTGCTGCAGCATGGCAACCACTCAGCTCATCAAAGGCAATTGTTTGCAGGGCAATCAAGGGTGCCAAGAGCAAGCTGCGTGCACTCAAGGAGCAGGGCCTGTCTGCGTCCAAGGCCGCCCGCGTAGTGGCCTCACAAGCTGCAGGCGTCAAGGGCAAGAAGACCAAGCCCAAGAGGAAGGAGGCCAACGGGGGCGGCGAGGGATTGTTTAGTGGGGATGGTACAGGTCGTGACGGTGGTAAAACGGGTGACGGTGGGGCAGCCAGGGCAGGGAAGCATTCACGCTCGCGTGAGGGTATGAGCAAGGTTGAGTTGGCGCGTGTCAAGCGTGGAGGGGTCGGTAAAGCGAAGTTCAAGAGTAAAGCCAAGTACAAGCGCAAGTGATAACCAAGCATGAATCTGCTGTGAACTTTGAACCTGGCATTTGCCTGCTACACTTAAGCCTGCTGACGATGTGCTGACAAACGTTTGGCGTTTGGTGATGTTCATCAAGAGCATGTGACTCGGTAAACTCTTTGTTGTCTGAACTGTGATGCTCCCGGTATGGCCCTGCCTCGTTTATGGCTAACGCCTGGTAGTCAGTGTGGTGGCTGTTACCAACGACACCTCGCGTGCTTGCATTCAGGCCAGTCAGGGAACCGGAACCCTGAAAGAGTTCAAGGTCACAATGGCTATTCTGCAAGCGTGAATGTCGCCACCAACTGTGTTTCTAACCCTGTCCGCCAGCTTCCTAACATGCGATTCAACTAGTTGTCTTTTGTAGTAACAACTGACAGCCCTGTGTACTGCACACGCGAGAGCTATTCGTTGGAGGCTGGCACCGAGGTGTAACAAAGTGTGATCAGGAATGCAACGAGCTCCTCTTGCTGCACAGAAAGGTATCTGCCAGACAGTTGATCATCACAAAGCAAGAAAGCATTTGTCATTACACACACGGTCTGACTACCAGCTGGACGTGCATGCGGAGGCAATCTATAAGTTGTTAAAACGTAAGCAGGCCCGATCAGGTTGCAAATTTTGTCCAACCACATGCGGGTCATACACAAGTGCTGCAAGCGCACATGGTGCGGCCGCCTGGTCAAGCTGTGGCTATGTATGCTAGACATCAGGCCAGGAGGCCAGCCACAGTGTCATGGCGATTACATGGTGTCAATGGCTGATTCGGCAAAGGCGGGTCCTCAGCGCCTGTAGTTGCCTTGAACTCTACTCGAACAATAAACCCATGCGCTGGGCATCACAGCCATCACGAAGCTGCATGGGCGTCTGGACTGGCAATCTTTCCATTCTGTCATGTCCTAAGAGCTCGCATTCGCCTTGGTTGGGATGTTCTTCAGCTCCAGCACAGCTGCAAGGCAGAAAAAATCCATGCCTCAGAGTGCAGAGTTGCAACAGTGTCGTGATCCCTTGCTACCACACGTGATGATGGCGAGCTAGATACAACGCGCACAACACGCCCCACTGAAACAAGGTACAGCATATGTGATAGTGCGACTCACTTTGCTGGCCCGCCTTGCCGTCCTTGTATGCTGTGTACCGGTAGCTGATGAGTTGCCGTGCCTGCGCCTTTGTCTTAAAGGGCTCCTTCAACACGCTCCGCAACAAATCTGCACTGATGTTGGCATATCTCAAGAACGTCAAGCCTGCTGCACGATAGAACGGGCCTCCAGCGCTAGACATTTTTGCGATCGCGTGTCGGTGAGACCGAATACGCACACACCGATCAACAGATGCGTCTGTGCGTCCTTCTGAACAATCTGATGCGCACGACAGGCAATTGCGAGGCGGAACAACCCCACGTGACGAGGTCATTGCTTTTTCCCCTTCAGCAGAAACTGGCCTGACTCCAGAAGTGGCCATGCCACGAGTGGGATCGCCTCACCGAGAACTCATCAACCAAGTTGCATGCCAGTTACATTTGCCTGTTGAGGTCAGGGCTTGGCTTTCCACATGCCAAAGATCTTGGTTTAACACATGACAGCACGTCTGGCGTCAATCAACGTGAACTTGAGACTCATGCAAGACATCCTGATGATACACAACCACGGACGCCTGGAATGTGGATGTGTAGGTTTTCGGCTGTGTACCCTTCCGGGTAAGAAAACACATCCAGTGAAGAGATGTCAGGACCTGAGTTGTTGTTGTTGTTGTTGTTGTTGTTGGACTCTTTGGACTCTTTGTTACATCCGGTTTGATGCATCATTCTGCATATGGGATGGCTCCTGTCACTCAGTGCAGGCAGCAAGTCAGACAAAACGCCCCTTGTAATGGGGACTTCAAAAAACAAAACAAACGTGTCTGATCAAAACCATG
>QAXH01006659.1:0-23728 GCA_004335635.1 Chloromonas sp. AAM2 | reverse complement strand
AAACAGGAAAAGAAAACCGGCTGCATTCTCAGGTTGCTTCAAACAGCGTTTGTCTCAAAAGAGATAAACAACAAGATGTTTAAGGCTAAACTAGTGTTCAAGGCACCTGGAGGCTTGACCGGCCTCTAATCTCAACCAATCGCAGTCACTGCGTCCCATCGACGGCATAGATGCTACTGGACTGTGCCAGCCATTGAGTGACTACCTGAATGGTACTGTCTGAGTGGCCATGCGAACATAGCATGCCAATTACGCTGCACATGCCTATCCGCATCACAAGAGGGGAGGGACTCCAACCGGTCAACCCTACATTTGAAGGGGATTGCGACGCACCAGGGTAGTAATGGTGGTGGTCAATCCCTCGAGGTGCTATCCTGTCCGCATACCTCGTTGGACGCAAAATGGGGCCTGAAAATGTGCATATCGTTCACTGTTCATTGTCTCTAAAGTGTACGTCTGATTGCATCCACAAAATGGAGGACACATCAAGAGTGTCAACTGACCTTCACCATGCAGTGCAGCGACAAGTGATTGGCCGAATAATACCTCCGGGCCACATTCACTCCCGGGCCTCCTTGGCGCGTGTACTGTAATGCTCCTGGTATGGCCCTGCCTTGTTTACGGCTAACGCATGGTATCCGCGTCCCACATGGAGCAGCATGCTCTGCATCTCCGCGGTCAGCCTACTTCTTCTTTGTGCCTGCAGCCGCTGGCTTGCCTCCTTTGGCAACAGATGTGCTAGCGACTAGGTTAGGGGCGCCCAGGACCAGCAACGTGCACCGCTGGTGATGCAGCTCAGCGGCCATGCTTGCATTGGCTCGCCATGCTGCCTCAGTCACTGTCAGCCCATTGGCCAAACCTGACAGTATTCCCTGCAGGCAAAACATGGAATATATGAGTGGGGCATATGCGTGCATCCAGCGCTGTTGGTGCCAGGCCAATTGCCACAGCAGGTGCTGATACCAAGTTGAAACGCAAACAGCGCGTGCAGACATCATGGGCTTGCTTGTGCCCATACCAGGCAAGCTGCTCTTATGTATATGCGCACCATGCTGACTGTTCATGCCACCCTCTGCCTCACCATGGTTTCACAGACGGCATTGGGTTATGCTCAGGCTACAAAATGCCGTGTGCATGCACACACCTGCAAGAGCGCGGTGTTGAAGGCAGTAGTGGTTGCCATGCTGGTCGTCACCACCACCTTGACGCCGCGCGCTAACAGGAGTTCGGCTGTGCGCACAGGCGCCTCCAGGGCGCGCTCCCCGGCACTCTTCCGGTTGTCAATGTACACCTGCACCAACAAGCCCACAGCACAAGGATTATATGGTAGGGCACATAACGCCATCACATGTCACATTCGACTTCTATGTGCACAAGCAGAATCAATCTGTCAGAGGGATGATATTCTTCAGCCACCAAGTTGCATGCAACCTTTCAAATCTGCATCAACCTGTGGCACTTGCCGAATGTGGTTAGCTTGGCAGGCAGCAGGCAGAGGGTGTTGCTGAACTGAATGAAGTTGTGCTCTATCCTTGCCGGCTCTTGCATATGCAGCTGCGCTGCAGCTGTGCAGGCCTCAGGATGGACTATCTGCTGTCCTAGGAACAGGGCCAGCGCACGGCAGTGGACCTGGTAGATGGTGGTCTTCATGTCTTACCTGCTTCTGGTGTGCCACTTCGTTGTTTACACGCCCTAGCAGGATGGCCATGTCGCAGCCCCTAAGGTCCAGGCTGCTCACCACCTGAGCAGGGAGCACATGCAAACACAACACCTGTTAAGCACTGCACAACGAGACAGTATGTAAGCGCCTTAGGGTCTGCAGGAAGTTAGGCGCTTAAACTAGACACTGACTGGCGCCTAGCGAGCGGGTCCGGTGCGACTAAACGCATGTTCATGTGTTTTTCACGCACATGCGGTGGCACGTAGCTGAGCAGGCGGCCGAGGCCTAGCCACAGCAGGCTTGTTGCCCCCTCCATTGCGGCCAGTGCATCTGCCTCAGGCGCCACCCGCCCCACGCTGCCCAGCAGGCCGCGCCACTCCTTGGCGTAGGGCAGGCCTGACAGGACGTTCGCCTGGAACCAGGGGATGATAGGAACCCAGTACGGACCTGCACAAATTGTACAGCAAGTGGCACATACTGTCAGTACCAGCATACGGCAGGGGCTCCGGCATGCAATCGAGTCTGGAGGTGTACAACCCAACCCATGCACATCTTGGTATTCGTGCGCAGCTCGACCCACTGCATGCCCTACAGAACCAATAGGTTACAGAACCGCTGCAGAAGAAGCTCATCGCACAGTGTTCAGCAGTTTAGTTTTCGAGTGAATCTATGCATTGCGTACCCTTGGTGTGCTCGGGCGCGCTCCCCTCATATCGTGTGTCCACGAGGTATGTCACTCGAGTGAGGTCCATCGCGCCACTGTTGTTGTCAGCCACTTCCTGCACAGGTTACATATACCGTGTGAACAGGAACGTCAGGGTAAGCATGTGTTGGTCAATCGAGATATACAGCTGTCTTCACGAACCCGGACCGCGGCTCACCTGCATGGCTGCTCTCAGCGCGTGCAGTGACGTAGCGCGAGTGACGCATGCAGCGTTCGCCCTGAGCAGCGGCAGCGCCTCCCAGGGCAGCACCGCAAGGTCAGGGTCGAGGAGAAGCACAAGCTGCGTTGTACATGTGCAAACAAGGGGCGAGCGTCAGTGGCAAATTTGGCCGGGCTCTGGATGTTCGAGTACGACATCAACTACTTGATTCATTTTGCACGGCGCTAAAGAATCGTACCAAAACCCGTACCAAAGACTTCAATGCCACGACCTTTCACTGCCACCGCTTACCTGGTGCTTGGACGAGTCGGACGAGGTACTTGGCTTTGCACCTGCCGCGGACGACGTCGCCGCTCCAGGTTCAGATGAATTTTCATCGTCGGATTGTCCATCGCCGGACAAAAGAACCTTTTTCAGCATACTCATGATAGGGGAAAGAAAGAGGTCCAGACGCCACAGCAGGCTCGCCCATTGCTCGTTGACTTCTGGAGGAAAGATCGGGGATCCAAGAGGTGTTGCGGTGGCACCGCGACCAACCTGCTTGCCGCCCGGTGCCGCGCCCTTGCGCGCCTTGCCGCCTCGTGTCGGATTCTCCGTTTGCCCCCAGCCTGCATCCGCTGCAGCGCTGATGCTCTCACGAATGGTCTTCTCAGCGTTTCTGCAAACACAGGGTTTTGATTGCGTCACCCTTGTTCGCCATGCAATTACATAGGCAGCGATAGACCCCTGATCAACCATATGCGCCCTCCAGAGTTTCTAGCACATGTTCGGCCAGCCAGCATTGTTGTAGTCTACGAGTCTTTGCGTTCTAGTACGTCTACGAGTCCTTGCGTTGTAGTACGAGTCTTTGCGTTGCCACTATTCAACAAAATATTTCCAGCTGACGGTACCTGGGCATTGACGCTCTCACCTTCGGTAGGTCCGCAAATGGTTCCGAAGCGAGTCCAGCATTTCCGCCTCAAGAGGCACCGCGTCAACTAGCACCATCTTGTGCTTTGGGGCAGACACGACCGGCTCGGCCTTGCCCTTGCCGGACGCCTTGGGTGTGTTGGGCTTCTTTCCACTTGCCGCTTCGGCCTCAGCAGCCGCCGCGGCAGCCTGCGCAGCCTTATCAGCTGCTTGCTGGTCGGGTAGATTGAGTGCGCAAACATACAGCGTAGACCTGCAATGAGCGACAGCGTGGGCAACAATCCAAGTTCGACATGCTACTGCCGTCCACAGGAGAAGCTGGATATCGACAGCACTTTACGCCATTGCTCGCCCGAAGATACTCTAACAGACCACTCTGCGCGCTCCAACTTGCCTATCGGGTGAGATGTAGAGGCTGACAGCGCGCACATCGTCTGGAAGCTGACAACTGGCATCGTGCGGGTTGGCAGCGATGATGTTGCCGGCATTTGGGCCCAGGCCTGGGTGCATTCGAGAGGGCGTGCCCATGGCAGCCAAGCTCGTTTGAATCTGCAGCCATCATGCCATGCGCATCACAACAGAGGGGGTAAAACACACACCCGCCCTTACAGCACGCCAACCTGTTGTGGGGTGAACGTGTGCCGGCAATGCTGCTTGTCCATCCAGCATAGACAAAGCATAACCTGGGCAGGCCGCACAAACCAACGGTTGCCTGCTTGAGGTCAGAGCTTGTGTGGCCTGCCTGACTCTGGCAGGACGCTGCGACCATATCAGAGCAGAGCCCTGGCTGCAGAGCACGTTTCCATGCCATTTTGCGCCTTATCCGTGCTCTTGTTGGGCCCCGGCCTACCCTTTGAAAGTGTACGCTGAGTTCCGGGTGCGGCAACTCCTTGGACATTGCCTGGGCGTGGCGCAGGGTCAGCGCCTCAGCGGACTGGTCGGGCTGAGCGGCTAGGAGCAACTCCCGCTGCTGGGCAACGGCCTTACACGACTGCAGGCAGATTAGAGCAGATAGATGCGGTCAGCAAGCAACACGGCAAAGTTGGATGGGGCCTGCAGGTATGGATGTTAACTCAGGTGTTAGCGGGCTTAGCATGCTCGGGACACCACAAAGCATGCTCGGGACACCACAAACCATTGCCTGTTCCCTGCTTGAATGGTAAACAAATGGGCTTGTTTCATTTGCCGTGCCTTTTTGGGGAGCGTTAGTGAGTCGTGTGCCTTCAGAATCATCTTCGTTTTTTTAATTACTCTGATTTTGATTACCACTCCTACTCTGGACAGCCGTCTGGACGGACAGCAACAGCGGTCGCACAGGGGATGCCCTATCCTCGGCTCACCTGTGCTAGACATACAAACTGTGCTGAGGCCGCGGCCGCCTCCCGCGTGCGCCGCCCATGGCAGCGTGCGGTCTCCAGCGCGCACTGCTCTGCATCCTCCCACTGACTCTGCAGCAAGCACACAACAGGCCAGTTCCATGGGCAGGAGCTGAAATGCCATATGCTTGCTACATTATCGCGAGGCCTTCACGAATTTTTAGCTTGTTGTCGTGTAACTTAATCAACTGGCAGCGATGGTATTCAAGACGGTATGCTGCCACAGGTGGCTGCATGCTCGCTACGATATTACTGCATAATTGTGCTGGCTCCTTGTCCACGAATGCATGTGGTGCAGCTGGAGACAATGCCCTGCCACCCGCTGCTCACTGCATGTCCGTGGACATGCATACGAGCGTAGCACATCTTCGTCTGACACTGCACGCTGCTTCCCGTTGCTCACATGGCCTAAGGAGAGGCTCAGCCTTTACCTTAAGCAGGCATTCGCGCAGACAAGCCAGCAAGCAAACATGGGCACGTCTGCATTCATCTGTCATTCCCCCACCTGCGCAATGGCCATACCCAGTGCCTCCAGGAGGGTGTTGATGGCCTGACCCCGAAACGTTTCAGCACGTGATACAGCTTCCTCGTCCACAGGCTCATTTTCTATTGAGGCACAGGCAAGGCACACGCATGCATGTTTGCAAGCACCACTGGACACATGGGCGTTCCCTTCAGCCACTGTGCAGGTACAAACCATGATCTTGCTATCCTCACCACCCAACTGAGACACAGGCACACTGAGCACTGCCATGTGCTGAAGCATCCAAAATGTGAAGCCAACCAGCAAACACGGCTGCCTTTCACATTATGATCAGCATGGCGTGAAGGCGGTCAACACATGCTTCTGTGTCACGCTGTCTGGCTGCCGATGCGAAGTGTGGTCTCTTGAACTCAAGAAGCCTGCGCCCCACCTTCTTCCGCGTTTGCATCATACTCATGCACGGCTGTAGTTGCTGTGTTCGGTTGCATGCCGGTCATGCCATGCCCATCAGCAGCCCCAGCATGTGGCCTAGCCATGCTGTGGGAATAGAACGAGCCTCTGGTCCTGCGGTAAGAAAACGTCACAGCCATATAAGAGACTCGTACATGATCACAACTACATCGGCACGGCTGTGGCTTGTCAGTGCATCCAGTTGATAAGCACTTGCGTGTGCGTGCAGGTGGAGGACACTTATCAAGTGAGCACTTACAAAGTCGAGGAATGCAGGCCTTGGGTGCGCGACGCCGTGAGATCTCCCATTCCGATCACCGTGCGACGTCGCTCGCGATTCTGCCGTGATGGCCACGGTTGAAGCGTCGATGGAATTGATAGCATAAACTTGTATTGCAAGCACTGCCCTGCCAGTAACAAAGCCTTGGCGCGCAGCCCGTCGGCATTACAGAGCTGTGCGGCACTGATGGCTAGCGCCAAGGCCGTATCCTCGGGGAGAAGACTTGATGACACCTCGGGGGGCTCCATGGCGTCAATGAACTGCGGGTAGGAAAATGCGCAGGTCGCTCTCGTGCTTCAGTGCTGGAGAGGCTGTCAGCATTGGCGAGCAATGAAAAGACGAGCAGAGAGTAGCCTGATCGAAAACCAAACGTACCTCAACCACCACTGCCTCGGCCTCTTCTTCGCCGAGGGGCACCACTGGATATTTGGGCCGCTTCTTTCGGCGGTCGTCAGCTGCATGCGCATCCCTGGCGCGCGCCTGTGCAGTAAGCGCACAAGCAGACCAGTAGTCAGCGACCACTTGATCAGGAAAAGATAACAAAAGCTGTCGTCAGAGATTGTGAACCAAAGAAGTGCATGTGCATCTTGCGTACGAACCAAGGTTGTGAAGCAGTGAGCTGTCTCAAGGCCGCGTCCTCTGCCCACCCACCTGCATGAGCCTGAGCTCCGCCAGCGCCAACCGCACACGCGCCAGCAGGCGCGCTACCGGCATGCTGATGCTGGGGTGCAAGTCACGTGGGCACGAACCCGCCACAAACTTGTTGGCCATCTCCTCCGCAGTCACAAGGACCTTTTCGATCTTTTTATACCGCGGTCGCATGTCGTGGTCAGGCTTCGGGTCCTCCATCTGCAAAAAGCGACAAGCACAAGGCAGGTAAGCTCACCACATTGGCCTGCGCCTGCTACCATTCGTTGTCCCTTTCAGAAAACTTGGCCACATGTAGGGTTTGCTGTCAAACAGCGTGAACTGCCAAGCAGAGTTAGCTTTGTATACAACATTTGACCTGCTGATACACGCAGATCACATCTGACTGCTTCAAGTGACCTGCACTTCAAGGCCACATCTGACTTCAACCTGCTTGCCCCTTGAGACCACACCTGCAATATGGACTGGTGCAGCAGCGCTTGTATGTGTGGTATGCCTGCCTCCCTGGCCGCCAGCGCTGCCATGACCTGCCCACACAGCGTGACTGCCTGCTCGTAGTGCTTCTTCCAGTTGAAGACGCCTCCCTTGCGCATGGTGATCATGTCCTGGAGAAGCAACTCGCTGAGCTGGAGCTTCAGGGCAGCGGCGGCCAGCATGGCGTCCTTCTCAGCAGCACGGTCGTCTCTGGTACAGAGAGCACATGCAGGGTATGCAAGTTTCACAACCAGCCTGCTATTGTGGTGAAACAAGTCACTCACAACAGGCTCACGCACGTCAGCTTGTGATTGGCCTCCCAGTGTGCCAATTGCTCATGGAACATTTCAGAAGCGAGTAGCAAGCGCGACGCCAAAGCCTGAACATGCCAAAAGGATTTGACGCCCTGGCAGTCTCACCTTGCGATTGTCGTGAACATGACAATACCTCCCTGGAGCGCCTCACGTGCGTCCGTGGTGGTGGTATGGGGTGCAGCGAGCCGGCACTGAACGTATGTCGAGACAGTTTCTCGCCAGAAATCGTAGTCGCCTGCAATCAGTTCAGTAACCAGGCAATGTCGCAAAGTCAAGGTAAACACTGACTGTTGTTGCTGTCGCCGATCTCAGCTGCTGTTACCAAATGCAGCAAATCTCGCAGCCATGTCGATCTCAACGGATCAGCTCATGACTTGCCTCCTATGGCTTGTGCCTTTTGAATGAGCTGGATTGCCCCTGCATAGTTGCAGATGGACTTCTCCGCCAGCGCTTCAATCAGCAACGCCTTGGCTTCAGCCTCTGGCTGGTCGCATGCGGCGGCATGTGCGCGCGCGCGATGAAGCAGATTGCGAGCGGCAGCGTAGTGGCCGCGTTTGACCAAGTGCTCCGCCTGCAACGAACAAGTGTCCTGGAATCCGATTAGTAGACATAGTCATGCCAGTAGCTGGGAGGACAATTGCCTAGATGTTGACGCTGAGGGCACAAGCAATCCTCAGCAGCCCGGAGCCAACGTATCCAGGGAACCGATTCTGTGCCATGATCTACCACCTGAAATCGTCCCGCAATAACACAACTCCTATACTCCAGACCTGTAAACTTGCAAACAAACCTGCAACCATCGCAAACCTGTCAAATGGTATGGACAGTGCCGCTTGCTCTAATTATCTCTTGCTCCCATCGTCGCACCTTCTTGAGCCATACGTCATGCAGTGACACCGGCCTCAGCAGCAGCAGTGACCGTACATGGTCCAGCAGACCGCCACTGGACATATCAATAGGGGCCACACATGCTGTCCCGCTTCCGCCAAAGCCAGTGTAGCCAAAGCTGGTGTTGCTGCCAGAGGTGGTGGCGCCGCCCGCCGCCATCTCTGCCGCAGCCTCTTGCAACCATGCTGGCAAGGCATTGTCACCCTACAATGACGAACGTGAGCATATGCATTGCTGATGGCGTGCTCACAACCGCACAGACCCGTCCTCAACTCAGCAGCAACCTTGCATCCCTTCAATCAGTTTGCTATGCGCATCAGTGGGGGCAACCAGCTGCACCGGATGAACACACAGGTTAAGCTATTGCTCCAGCCACAAGGCACATTCGGACCTATCAACAGGTACCGCAGATTGCTTACCCACGAAGTCACTTACTGTTCCATTGCCAGAATTCCGCGATAGGTAGGCGGCCATTGGGCTCACTAGGCTTTGTACTGAAAGAAGGTCATCTGCTTGAGACCTGGAAGGCAACAGAGTTCGTAATGGATCAGGAGCGTGCAGTTCCTACAGCGAGCCGTACCGTCGCCCCTCTGTAACCTGCGGCTGCACTGTGAACAAGACTGTCTTCGTGCAAGCACTGTGCAGTCTCCCATCGACTCGCAAGCTCTGTTTGCATCAATCTCAACTCAGCAAGAAATCTCACAACTATCCGAGGTAGGCCACTCACGGCGATCTGAGCGGCAGTCGCCTCCTGCGCGACGTTTGCGACCCAAACGACATCATGGTGGATCGGCCCACGCTCGTCATGCGCTGAACGCCGCTGGTCAAGCCGCTGCCACCCAGACCCGTCACGAACTTGCTCGTGGCACTCTTCACCACGGTCTGCAAGCGCGCATGAGATCATATCTGTTGACGGGGCCAAACAGCAGCGCAAAGAAAAAGAAGTTTGCCAGTTCTGGGACTATTCGTGGGACTGGCATTGGAACCGGTGTGTCTCAGCACAAACACGAGTGTGTTTGTGTGTGTATATCAAATTTCATGTTCAATACTTGATCCCAGGCAGCAGTAAGCAGAACACGCCCAAATCCGCGATGCGTCAAGCCTGTTGCAAAGAGCCCCAGAATCGCGTCATACTTCCTCTCTTGGCTGGCTTATGATCTTTTTGCGTCACAGTCTCACCTGAAGCTGCACCTGCTGCCTGGACAGCTCCTCTTCCTGATGGCTGACTTCCCAGTAGGGTCCAAGGGACACCTCCAGCTCACTTGATCGAGTGCTTAGTCCCAACTCGTCCAGGGTTTCACACAGACGCAGAGTCGCCACGTGGTAGAGCCCCTGAGGGTACACGCAAATCAAAGTCAGGGTCAAGTGAGCACGTAGCCAGGCGCATGGCACAGAAAGGTGATTTGCAAAACGCGACTGCAGACATGGCTGAAGATGCCTACGCATCGGCCCAAACCTATTTATTATCAAACAAAAGGTGGTAGGCGCTATCACAGCGATAAGACAAATGTCGGCTCCTGCACGCATGGATGAATACGAATTTGTGTACACGTAAAACATCTGCACACACCTCATTCCTGAGCGCCAGCTTTGCGACCATGCGCTGCAGCTGGAACAGCGGCAGCACATGCATGTCAAAGCCTCGCCGCTTGAGGTCGCGTATGAGCAGGTCGAGGTAGGACATGGTCACCTCTGCCTCGGGCAGCGTCACGGGCGCAAGGGCCAGCACGCTGGTGTCGCCAGCCAGGCGGGAGACAACCTCAGAAGTGAAAGGGTAACTGCGTAAGCAGGTACGAATTCAGAGGCAGCAGGTGAGCTGAATTTCCAAACATCAAGTTGCATGACCCCATGTTTGCCAGAAACCCACTTCGCCCATGTCGCGTAACCAATTTCGGTCCATCGCACTCACTCTGCCCATCCGGCTAGCGTGTCGGGTAAGGTTGGGTGGTCAGGCGGAGGCTTCTCAGGCGGGAGCGCGCCCTCCGCTGTTGCTGCTGCCGCAGCTGCTGCTGCAGCTGTTGCCTTCTTGGGGTCATGAAATGCGAAGATGATGGCGCTTGTCAGCATACGCACCTGGGGGACATGGATGGCAAACATACCTTTGCAGGCGAGCCACGCTTCCATAATTTCTTTGGGGCTGCAGT
This sequence comes from Chloromonas sp. AAM2, assembly GCA_004335635.1. Classification (NCBI taxonomy): domain Eukaryota; kingdom Viridiplantae; phylum Chlorophyta; class Chlorophyceae; order Chlamydomonadales; family Chlamydomonadaceae; genus Chloromonas; species Chloromonas sp. AAM2. The sequence goes on along the minus strand of QAXH01006659.1, from coordinate 13,217 downwards.
TCACCAAGCTGGCACAACAAAAACCAATCTGTGGTTTCGAGTCACCGCTCAACCAATTGCAATTCAAGCCTTTGACCTGAGCCTGCCTGCATGACCAGAACAGATATGCTCGTGCCCGGTTGATCGACCACGAACGACTTCTGCCCATCCCTTAACTCACTGCATAGTGGTGCGCTGTGAGCATGTAGTCTGTGTGTTCGTCCGCCATGTTCGCCACCTGGCTGAGCATGACCCAAATGCGCATCATGCGGTCTAGCAGCGGCGCGGTCAGCTTGGCGGGCGTCACATGGGGGTCAAGGCTGGCCTCCTCAAGGGACTTGCCAAGCCGCTTTTTCTGCAAGAGGGACCAGGGACCATAAAGAGGTCGTATGGCTTTGCAAACACCAGTTACGGACTTATTGGTACACAGCCTTCACTGATCCAAAACCTGCCGTTTTTTGGGCTGTGTCCAGAGGTGCAAGGGTGTGTGCGTCAACCTGGTACGATAACATGCTGTATGCAGCCTCACTTTCTTCTTCCTGCCATCGTCCACTTTCTTGGCCTCGTCTTCATTGCCATCCTCTGCAGCACAATGACAAGACGGAAGCCAGATGATTCAGAATAGGTTGGCCGCGAACTACCGTGAGCTACCCTATCATGCCCAGAGTTTGCCAACGTCCACCGTATCTTCAGATCTGATAGCCCAACGTCTAATCTGTGCATGTCCCCACCTTGCTGCCCGGGCCCCTTCGCCCTTTACTTAACCCCGCCACCAACCCGGCCACCTGCCTGCTCTCCCCTGTTCCACTCACCCTCCCCCACGTCGTACTCCAGGAGTGCATCCGCCGCTGAGAGCAGCACGTCCTCCGCTGTCTCCCCGTCATTGAGGCCACTGGTGATCAGCCACTCAGCGTATTCCATCAAGTAGTCAGCCTGAGATTCACATGCAGTGTGTAGCAGGACGTGGGTCGTGACAGCCCTGTACCGCGAGGAGTCCGGCTTCGGCAAACGAGGAACAGGCCACGAAGAACATCTTGCCTCGTGCAAGCCCAGCATTGGAGAAAGTTTATTCGAGACGTTGCAGCTTTGCCCTTGCCCTTGCCACCATGTCTCCCTGTTGACTTGTGGCTGCATTGCTCTGGCTTGCTGGCTCAGACCCAAGGCTTGTGGCTCCAGCCCCTCTGGCACGAAAACAAACGCTCCACCCCCCACTTCAAACCTCCTTACCTTGTTCCAGGGCTGGTGTGCGACCGCTGCAAAGCTGTTCTGCAGCGCCAGGAGCTGGTCGTACCTGGCAGCACTGAAGTGACTCAGTACCGCCCAGGTGTGGCCCTGGTACACGGGGATGTACTCCTTGACCCGGGTCATCTCGCTCAGCACGTTCCTTCCGCTGCTGCCCAGACAGAACGCCTTCCACGTGAGGATGGGCCTGTGCAAGGAGCGGCTGGGGATGGACTTGAGTGCCTCGTCAGCTGCGGTCAGCGCCTCGGCCCATAGCCGGCCCGAAGCCATGGCCTCTAGGAGGACAACGTTCAGAAAAACCTGCAAACAAGGGCATGGGAAAGCGTTTGCTTACACTGCAATGGATGCGAGGTTCCGAACCGTACATTGCAAAAATCAGTCGGGAGTTGCGCCATGCCACGGACAAAATATTTGTGCTACTCAACTTTAAAGCAACAGACTTGACCAAACGTAAGTTTGATATCTCGGCACACCCAACTTGCGTGGACCAGGAATTCGCATCGCCCTTCCCCTTGCCTGGCACTCACCTGGAATTGGCGGTCTGAAATACCCAGTCGGTTGACCACGGAGCATATGGCTCCCATCGGCTTGACTAAAGCTACACGCAACAGAGGCTTGCGCATAAAGGGAAGCGCGGCGTCCCACGCAAGACGCGCCACATGCTCGACCATGTCGTTCTTCTTCACGAATCCGGCAAATCGCGCAGCCACCACATAGCTTTCTAGTGCGGCGCGACGCAAATTCAGACAGCACAGCATGTCCTGCGCGCTGGGCTTTACAAGAGCCATCACGGCCTGGCCGCGAACGGTCTCGGACACCGCCAGCCAGAACCAGCCGTTCAAATCGAGCTCTGGAACTTCAGCAGGTGCCTCTACCGCGGTCAGCTCGAAGCCTACCGGCATGACCTGCATCCGTGACATCCCAGGCAATAAGCGACAACAGTCAATAACTGCAGCGTGGAATGAGGCATATGATAATGTAGGCTGGATGGTGGTGAAGGTGTGATCGCGTGCCAATGATTGCTGTGCTTATCGCTCACCCCAGCTGCCATCTTTGCGCATTCCAGCGCCACAGGCCACACTTTGGATCCAGCAGCCGCGCGTGCCAGCTTTGCCCAGAGCTCAACATTGACCTGGGGCAACGCCTGCAGCAAGCAGCCCGCAACACACGCACAGACTCGGCCCGCAACACACCCGCAACACACGCACACACAGTTTGTAGCAACGCTTTTCAATGCCTTGTCAGCATCCAGCCTCAGGCTGACGCCCAGATGAAGTGCACCACAGCTAAGCCGCTAAGTCCATGGCCAGCGTCCTTCCTTGTCTGCGTGTGTGTGCCTCACCTGCAGAATTGTCATTGCCTGCCTGAGCTCCGGCTCTGCGCCCGAGCCTCTGAGCACCGCCTCGATGATGCCCACCACCCTGCTGGTCTGTTCGCTGGTGGTGGAGGTGCCCGCAGGGATGCTCACGGCTTGGCCACGAAGCTGCTGCAGGCGCGCGTAACTCTCGAACAAGGCCTGGCTCTGGGCGTTGCCGGCCTTGCCTGCAGACAGGCAGACGGTGTCAGGATGAATTCAGTGCCTGTGTTGCTGGCATCTTGGCCAACCGGTCAAGCTTTCATGCAAAGTCAAGCCCCAGATCAATGGAGCAGCTCTGCGTGTACCACATGACGTGTACCATGAGGCGAATGACATGTATTTTGCAGATTCCTTGATGCCCTCGTTCCCACTGCCATGTTGGGGTTGACATGGTTTGAATTGCATAGCAAAAAATCAAGGTCGTGCCCAGCTCTGCATCATGCCACTCTTACTATGTTACTGGTCCGGCCTGCCCACCTCACGTGTCCCTCTCCCCCCCCCACCTATCCCACTCACTCAGTGCTGCCTCGCATGTGGCAATTGCTCTTGGGAACTGCTTGGCCATAATTTCGGCAGCGGCCGGTGAAGTATCGGGCTTCTTCCCTGCTGCCTTGACACGAGCAGCCGGCAGCAGCTCGTACCCTGGCGTGTGACGGTACCTGAAGTTAGCACAGTGCACATGGACATGCATAGAGTCACGTCCCTTGCATAAACAAAGGACAACGCAGAGAAGCAAGCGTGGCACTAACACTAGCTTCTCGCCCACCTGAAGACCGGTTCCTGCCCCTCCTCTTCGGCTTGCTGATCCTGCTCAGGTGTGGGTGCCAGCAGCAGTGTGAGCAGCAGCTTGTGCTCCAGCGCCTTGGCGTAGGCCTCAGCCAGGCCACACACCAGGTCACCGTCGCACTCACTGTTCTCAAGCTGCGCCAACACATGCAGGACAGGCGGCATTGTGGTTGATGTGCATTTTCTGAGGACAGGTCACGTGAGGGGCTCCACCAGCTGCAAAAGGTCTGGCTTACTGTGCGACACAGGATGTTCACAAGGTCTCCCGCCACACCTCGGCTCATTGATTCCCAGCCCTCCTTGCCTGAATGCCCAGCCTTTCATATCCAATCTTACTAGTAATACTTTACCTGACTGCCCAGTAATATTTTACCTGAGCATCTCATGCATTCATTACCTCTTGCTTGCTTGCCACAATGCGCACTTCCTGCCACCCTTCTCCTTAACCTATTGCTGTGATTTCACCATGAGCGCGTGTCTCACCCACCTGCAGCAGCATGTCCACCACCGGCTCCAACATCCTCTCCAGGTCCACATAGCGGTGCTGGTGCATCACAGGTAGGTACGTGTTCCATGCGAGCACCGCGCCGTTCAGCACCAGCCAGGGCTCCTTGATGCGCAGACCCGACTGCATGCCGTGGACAATGGCCTGCACGAGCACACACGTGCATAAGGCAAGGTCTTGCATGACAGTTGGCTTTCAACATGCAGTCAACTAAGCGGAGCTCTCTTTGCAGGCTTGTTTGTCTGCAGCCCTTGCCAGCTCATGCGCGTTCTCAACTCTACTTGCACATGCCATGGAATGCCAGCCGCCAACCACTGCTCACCTGTAGCACCAGGTCCTGCAGTTGTTCGGTTGTTGAGCTGGGCAGCCTGAGGCCGCTGCCGTCCTCCGCCACCGGCGCCACCATGGACTTGCGGGCGGGCACTACATCCGTACCCCGCTTCTTCAGGGCGGCCACTGCAGCCTCAGCCTCCATGAAACTGACCTCAGCCTGGAGTCAACATGCCAAGAAGGGACAACAACTGGTGATGCGACCGCGAAACACATGGCCATGGCAACACAGACCATGTTTGAGCAGTGCGTCTACTACATCCGAACGTTTACTTGGTGAAATTGGGGTCCCAGGAAGTAAAACGGAGAAAGGACATGAGTGCAACCGCTTGAATGCATGCTCAGCAAGGGTAGGGTAGGGTTGTGTGGCTTTGACTGACCTGCAGCATGACCATCTCCCTGTCCACCTCTGCGCTCCAGTCCGCGTGCAGGCAGTAGGGCGCCGCCACCCGCACGCTCTCGTCCATTTTCATGCCCGCGCCGTGCGCCGCCACGCGCCCCGCCGCGCCCCCACCCCACGCGGAGCGGATCAGCTCCGCCCACACGGCCGTGCGACGACGGCAGGCAACCTGCAAAACAGGGAGCACTCTAGCCAAGTAGCGATCAGCTGTGCAACGTCAGCTCAAGCGATGTGAGTATTGCCCGGAGCTGTGCTTTTCACGGCATAAGGCGTACAGCGCAGCTCCAGTGCATTTCACGAACATGTGACTGTCTGCGTTGTCCAGCTGTAATGTGCTGTTGTGTATAGCGCCGTACCTGCATGGACGATCTGTCTGGTCCATTGTAATCCTTGGCAGGCGGAGTGAGGAGAGGTAGGGAGCTCAACTTGTCAATGGCTCTGCGCAAAGCACCGGCCAAGAACGGCAAAGGTAAAGTAGCAGTCCGACAGAGTATGCAGGTTGGAGGCTCTGTTGATCAACCTTCCGGTCTGCCCGTGCAACTGACCCTTGTGCTTGGCCTTACCTAGCCAGCAGGTCCTTCTTGATCGTTGGATTCCTGCTCTCCTTGGATCGCTCAATGAGCAGCACGGCCTCCTCCTCCGCACCGTCAGGCTCCAGGGTCAGGCTCGTGCGCAGCGCAAGGGCGACGGCAAGGGGCTCCAGGTAGCGGTCCAGGGGGCGCTCAATCTGAAGTGCACCAACACATGCCCAAATGAGAAAATACGTAGGCTACTGGCCATCTCCTTGCCAAAGTATGGGTTGCGCGGACGGGCATGGCTCTGGTGGCACTCATGCAGCTGCGCATGTGTGTGGCCTGCACACCCTGTGGCTTGTGGCTTGGCTTGTGTGCGCACCTGGAACAGTGCCTTCTCTGCGGGTGAGGCCACGTAGTCCAGCGCCTGGGCCTTAGTCACCTCCTGGGAGGCCTGCAAGAACACAAACCCACCAAACGCCAAGGCACTGTGTCCGGATACTAAGCACACCCAACCTTCATGCTGGGCATTGTCCACACAAGTAGTGCCGGGAACGGTTTGCTGCGTTGGGGCCGAGTCACCTTGGATTCAATTCAGGTACTGAAGTGAACGGCATTTTAACGCAATTCAAACAACAACCCATACTAAATCAGCAACTAGCTTCACCACAAGCCTGAAAGCAGCAGTGACTAGTTTGTTTACTGCATGACAGGCGACCTGGACCCCATCATGCCCTGCCACCCCTGCGTACCTTGATGAGTGAGTCCTCAGCCGCATCGCACTTAGCCGCCTCCAGGTGCAGCGCCACCCTGAGGCGATGCAGGGGCGAGCACACCACCTCCAGGGCCTTGGCGGCAGAGTTGAACGCGCGCTTCACGTGCTGACGGTGGGTCGGCTGGAGCAGCACGAGACCCGCGTTCCACGTCAGCCTGCAAACATGCACATTGGTAATCAGACAGTCAATGGGCTACTCTGAGGTCACACACGGTCAACAGACTGCTCTCAATGTCTGTGCACATCAGAAACAAGGCAGATGCAACGCATTTATGCACAGGCGGGCTGGCTCATTGCATAGTTTGTAACAAGGTAAATGCAATGAAGCGCAGGCGCGCTGACTTAGATGGGCGATCAAGGGTGGGTCCCGGCCCTACGTTGCGTCCTTGGTCTTGTGAGTGGCCTTGGGCTCTCCTCACCTCGCTGCTTCGTGACATCCCTGCACGTCCTTGATCTTCATGAATGCGGTGACCACATCATCCAATGAGTCCATGGCCCGTGTGTGCACGGCCAGGGAGCTCTCCTCCGACTCTAGCAGGGAAGAGGGGGGGACGGCCTGGAAAGCGCATGCAAAGGAAGTAGGGGTCATTGGAAAGGCGGAGTTGACAATGGATAGGCCAATTGGAGCAAGAGTTTGGTTAGGGTCAGCTAGGGTCAGGTCTCTTGAACTCACGAGACTCATTCCGAGTTCTGCCTGGTGATGCACAGAGCCGAGTCGGCAGCACGCACTATTCCCATTTTGTTGCCACTTTCCCACTGGACTGGAGTTGTTTCTCACGTGCTTTCTGACCCAAGGTTGCTGACAGCAGCAAAAGCATCTTGTGTGGGCTGTTTTTGCAGTGTCATGAATTCTGCAGTCTATTGTGAACCAGGAAGCTCGCTTGTGGTCGCAATATGGTGCCTGTGGGCAACTAAGCAGGACGATGGCCAGACTTTGCAGCTTGCATTTGAGGGCTGCTTTCTTGCTTAGACACCTGTTGTGTAATCATGCTGCCATGCCTGTGCTCTACACACTGGCTTTCGCTTGCTCTTGTCCACCCTTCAGCGCTCCCTCCAACGCTCAGCTGCCATCTGCAGCTTTGACCCTCCAAGTGTGTCCCGACCTGCAGGGACAGCATGACCCGTGTCATGTCGCTCCACAGCCTGGGCGCCAGCTCCTGGCTCATGGCCGCACGGCTGGCCCAGCGCTCAGCAGCTTCAGGCACACCCAGCACAGCCGCAGCCCAGGCGGCCTGCGCCACTGGGCCCAGCAGAGCACCCTTGGCGCTGCCATCGGGGGTGGGGTCAACCTGCAGCAGGCAGGGGCAAGTCCGTGATGGATTGACTTTGCCATAGTGCAAGTGACCACCACTTCACAGCCTTATGGGCAAACAAGATCCAGCAGCAGCTGCTACTTCTTGACACAGACAAGTTTGTTCAGGCCTGTCAGACCCTGACCCATCAAGCCTTTGTCCATCCAGCCTTCACCCATGAATTTCACCTTTGAGCAAGCATACGGGGTTGAAGTCCACCCACAGTCGCGTACTGTGGTACACCCCGGCCGACGTTAGCACGGCCCGCCCAGCACACTGGACAGCTCCCCCGCCTGCAATCACCCTGCACCCCTTGGTCACTGTGCGCACCTTGGCCACCGCATCCTTGAGCATCTGTTCCGCGAGCGCCTTGTCCTGCGGCTTGGCGCTGAGCACTGCCTGCACTGCCCTCAGCGCACCCTCCTCGTCCAGAGCGACGGGACCGGTACCCTTGGCGTTCGAACCCTTGGCGGCGGGCGCCTTGGCAGCGGGTGCGCCCTTGCCCGCGGACAGGCCGGCCTTGGACAGGTCACCGCCCTGACACGCCAGATGCACCTGAACCAGCAAGCGACCAGGCGTCTCTGGCACCTGGAGCTTTTGGAATGAATGCATGGTTGAGAACTTGTATGGTTCAACTCATGTGAACTCAGTCCAGAATTATTCACCCAAGCCGGCCCAACCAACTCAAGCTGACCCAGTGGCAATCCCCTGCTTGCTACATTACAAGTGAATGCTGAATGGGAGTGATTTCTTTTTTCTTTGTTTAGAGCAAGGATGGGCTGCTCATCCACATGTAACAAGCACCCCGGAGTTACAGGCACTGAAACAAGCCAACCGCTAATCTGCTGTCAAAGCTCCAGCCCTTGCACTGCAGCTGTCACTTGATACTCCTCAAGTAACCTGCAAGCTACCCTCACAACCAACCTACACAGTTGCCCTTACACGAGCTTCAAGTGTTTCACATTCTGACATTCAATCAGTCCTGTCAGACACAGCACTCTGATACCTGACTAGCCCTTTCGAACACGGGGTCCAAGGCCCATGCCCCGGCACCCCCTCAGTTCTGGCCCGGCTTTCCCTCCCCAGCTCCTGCCCACCTGCAGAGCTGCCACCTCCTTGTACACCCCTGTCAGTGCGTGGGCTGCCGCCATGTCGTACGCGCGCTGGAGCGTCTTGTTGGCCTCGTCCGCCCCGCCCTTGCCCCCGGCCGCCGCCGTCTCCGTCTGGCACATGGCCAGCGCCATGAGGTTGCGCACTTTCCACTCCTCATGACCCGGGACCTGATCCAGGGCAAGCCACACCTGGGCCAACACCAGGCACACGTCAGGTGTGGAGCCCAGCACGTGTTCAATGTGCAAGCGGCCGGTTGAGCTATCTTGAGCCCACTACAGCTGCGTCAGGCCATAGCGCTTGACTTTCTACTGGTTTATGGAGCTATGTTCAGATCTTGAACACCACAGCTGCATCCTGAGCAACACGTCCTTTCAGTTGCCTATCAATGGGTGACACTTTCCAGCTGTGTACCCCCGGCCTCCCTGCTTGCTGTCTGTATCTGGTCCTGATTCCTGATACCGCCACTGGCAGCACAATTGTCCGGTACACTGTTTACGGCCAACCCGGCACACTTGTCTGGCTCTTTTCACCTGTTCCATGCTGGGCAGCAGGTGGTGCCTGAGCCCTGCCCTGTGCAGCGGCCGTGACACATGCCAGTGGTGCACGCTGCCGTTGTACACGAGGAACATGTAGCGCGAGGCGTGGCTGGCGGCCAGCTCCAGGCCCCGCTGCACGTGGCGCACTGCCTCCAGCGTGCCATCAATCAGGGGCTTGCCCTGCACAGAGCAAGCACACACGCACACTGGTACTAAATGCAGGTCAGGAGGTAACACTGGAGAGAGATGCAGGGCTCTGTGCTATGGATGGTTCCAGCAATCGTCCTGCATGTGGCATTGGCGATGCTGTGCATGGCTGCTGGGCGCGGTCATACTCGCTGCGTAATCACATGCTCTGAGTCAGTAGGATGGTAGCCAACCAGCCCTCGCAGCTGTCCTTGTCTTTACCTTGAGGCCCTGGGATAGCTCTGAGACGAGCTTTCCCAGTGCATAGTGAGCCCGCACCAGGTACTGATCTCGCACCTCCACCTTGGCCAACCCAGATGTGTACCTACACCAGACAGGGCCAATGCACCATGGGCCGGGCAGAGGAACAGCAGGGCAGGCGGATGATTTGCATGCCGGCATCTCCAACGCTGACTTTTTTGTCAGTGTGTGCATGGTGGCTCAGGCGACCGCAATCAATAGGGGCCAACAGCTGTGTGCAGACACCCTGCAATCCGAGGGCTAGTCGGTACACAACACCTGCGGGACGTAGGCTGGTGGTCTGCCTGCTGAGGCTTTGAACACAGACCCAAGCCTTGTGCGCCCTGCTGCCCTGCCTCGCACCTTCTGACCTCCAGAAAATAAGTTTCCAAACAACGCTTGGCGACATCCAGATTCTTCACCTACATTTTGTAAGCGCAACAGTTTCTCCTGGAGCCCTGTCATGGGCTCAAATGCCTAAAGCTGGGTTTTGAGTTTGAGATTGCAAAAGACATGTTGAACTGTAAAGGGAGCTTGTTGCCTGCCGCCCCACACTGCTGGTCACCTGGATTGCAGTTTCTGCACATACTACAAGGCTCTCCAGGCCAGCTCTGAAGGTGGACTGGCTGGCCAGGTTGGCAGTGATGGCCGCATATGCATCCTTGAGCTTGTGCCCATCCCCACTGTGAGCTGCAGCAGTTAATGACTGCAGGATGGCCTCTTGGGTTGCCATTATGCTTTATGTGCTCCCTGCTGCTCCTGTCAAGGCAGGGCACACACACTCATAGGCACGGACGTGCACCGACACCAGAAACGTCCGCCATCATATCCATTACGCATGAAAATTGGGTCATGCTTCACCAATCATGATGTTGCCAGCCCAAATCCTGCACGCCATGACAACGCGTGACATTAGGGCCAACCGAAAGTGCTGTACCTCCCCTAAAGCCGTTACTGACAATTTGGACAAAGTGGCCGGCCACGTCTTGGTACGCCCCTTTTTCATCTAACTTAAACTCCGGAGCCATCAAGTGAGCGTCACTCCTGTTGAGTGTCTCTTCGCTTTTCCAGCTACTGGCCGCAGTCTCAGCTCATTCGCTCCTGCGTGCAGGGCTGAGAAGGAGGCGCTAAAATGGTCGCACAGAAGAAGGATGCCAAGGCCTCTGTTGGTGCCACCAACGCTGCTCAGGCGGCGGCCGAGGCCAAGAAGGCGGTGAGTAGACACGACCCACAGGTCTTGCATCTTCTGCGAGCCTGCACAACACGCAATACGGGTCTTCCATTTTGCTTACTGTTCGCAGTCAAAGAAGGCTGCTGAGAACATCAACAGCCGTCTGGCACTGGTGATGAAGTCCGGCAAGTACAGCCTGGGCTACAAGACCGCGCTCAAGACCCTTCGCTCCGGCAAGGGTGAGTTGATTATTCTTGTGCAGCGGAGATTGTGCGGTCTCAACATGCCAGCACAGCCGGCTTGCAATGCATGAGAAACCCAAGATCTTGTCGTGCATGCTGCCATTTTGCAGCCAAGCTCATCATCATTTCCAGCAACATTCAGCCAGTGCGCAAGTCTGAGCTGGAGTACTATGCCATGCTTTCCAAGACTGGCGTGCACCATTACACCGGAAGTGAGTGTGATTCAGATGCAGCGCTCATGATTGCACCAATGGCAGCTCGAGATCATGTGGAGCAGCACGATCGGCACCTCAGGGGTTCAACGTTACATGCACATGGGTCACGCCCAACCTGGGGTGTTGCATGCACATGGGTCACGTTGTAAACAGGTGACATCAGGTGCATTGGTGGTGGTGGTGGTTGTATCTATGAGCCTTACGTTGTAAACAGGTGACATCAGGTGCTTCGGTGGGTGGTGGTTATATCCATGAGCCTCAATGGAAAGGCAGGCAGGCAGGAGGCTAGATGGGCAGCACCAGGGTGTTACTAAGCATGTCTATTCTGAAACTGTGGTTCACCTGCAGGCAACACCGACCTGGGCACTGCCTGCGGTCGCCTGTTCCGTGTGTCTGTGCTGGCCATTACTGACCCTGGTGAGCTATTCCGCATGGCTTTTGAGATGTACCAGTTCATGCGCTATAATCCTTTTTCTCATGTCGCACAATCAGCGGTAACGTCCTCCCAGCTGGTAACTAGTGGACCCGGCTAGCTGATGCGCACTCCTGCCATTACAGTGCCGCACAATGCCTCTGCAGCTGCACTCATCCTTTTGATGTCACAATGCAAGCCCTTTGACAATCAGTTGTTGACACCTAATCAGTTGCGTTCGTTTTCTGAGTGATCATTGCATGCTTTTCTGCCTATGTGTATTGCAGGAGACTCCGACATCATCAAGTCCATGCCCACCGACTAGAGCTTGGATTGATTGCCGCCTGTGCATGTGCTTTCTTGCCCGATTGTAATCTCGGTCGTTGCTTGGTCATGCATGTCGACCGGAATTTGCAGCCATGGCTCATCTCGAATGCCTTGGCTCAGCGGCAGTGGTGCTGCAACATTTGTCGCAGCTGGCATGGGCCCTCATGGCAAGGACAGCTCAAGACTCGGTTCTCACAATTCTCATGGTCAGCGGCAATCCAACCCATTCACAGAGCAAGTGATGGCCGGGAATTGCACAATGCAGACCGTCATAGCAGCATAACCACGCAGTGTTTAGAGCGGTCGGGACGGAATCTGGAGCGAAATCTGGAGCAATGGTCCAACAGCAGCAACATGCAGCCAGCGGAGTGGTAATGGAGACACGTGCAACAGAAATAATGTGCCAGTCCCTTCATCCGACGTTCGTGAACCCTATAGGATGATCGGATACTGGGACGATTGGAAATAGGGCCGACAACCGGATGCTGTTGGGTAATAAGTGCATGTGCTCCATGCGTTCTATGACACACACGACTACGTGCTCTGTGTCAAATGTCTTGAAATCTTGGACACATGCTGACTAATGGCTGTGCTTGTACAACATAGTCGCTACAAATTGCTATACAGGTCATCGCAGTTTCATGCGCGGTCAGGGGAGGGCACAAGGGATGGCTGATTCAGCTGGTTGTTTGGACGTGACTCGCAAGGGCTGCCATAGCAAAGTGTCAATCTATACAAGATTAAAGGCGGATCAGTCCGTCTCACGTCACGAAGATGATCATGACTGTTGAGATTTAGACCTAGTTAGACCTAGTGTTGGGCAAGCGCGCTTGGCAGGGGACTGTACAAGCCACAACGCTGCCTGCAATCGCGAGTAACCCTAATAGCAAGGTCTGAAATCAACCACTCAAATGGAGAAGACTGCTTCAAGCTACTCGATCACCAGTTGACCACCACACAAGAAAACACATGCAATCAAACAAACCACTCCTTGAAGCATAATCTCAGGTCCACTCGCCAGCGACGTTTTACTCCTCCAGATTGCTGACTGCAGTCCAAATTTGTGCTACATAAGTCAAGCTGAAGCTGCTTTGAGCCATTATACGTGACCAATGCCCTTTCTTGGGAAACACAGAGAGCGCCGTGTTTTTGTAGAGGTGCTTGGAGAGGTTGTAACATCGGAATATAAGATTATGGGTTGGGACAGTTGGGAGAGCCAGTTGGATTTTTCCAGTTGGGTCCAATGTATCAACCCAACTGGCCCAACTGGGACAATCCCAACTAGGATCCCAACTGGGCCCAACTGTAATCCCAACCACAAATCCCAACAAGGATTCCAACTGGCCAACTGTGCCCAACCAGCCTAGTGTTGCAGGACTGGCGTGCTGCTGCTGTTGCCGCTTGCTGTTGCTTGCTCCTGTTCATTGGCCGCTGCTTTGTTCAATGCTCGCTCCTCCTCCCCACTAGAACCGTCTTCGTCCTCGTAGGCATTTGTGACAGCTGGTGCGCCAGGGAGTTCCTTAGGTCTGCGGTAGGATCGTCTGACGTCCATGGCTGTGCCTTATATTGGATTTGCGCGCAATTGGATTCGCGTGAG
>QAXH01006655.1:34081-62945 GCA_004335635.1 Chloromonas sp. AAM2 | reverse complement strand
TGACGCTGGAAGTGTCAGGCATGCGTCCCATGTGGCCTAGCCACCTGAGCCTGTGTGTTCTGAGCAGGACGCTAATGGCAGGTTGATGAGTTCTGGCGTAGAGGTCAATATTGCTGATCACCTCTGGGCCTAGACGTTCATGCAGAATGCGTCGCAGGCAGGTGTTGTTGAACACATCCAACTGGTGTTGCTGAGCTCTAGTTGGTGCCCATGACTCAGCAGCGCCAGAAATCAGGATAGGCACTACAATCGCCTTATAAATGCGCATCTTGCTGGTCAAGCTGACACCCCAATCACTGAATACCTTGCGTTGAAGGTCATGGAAGGCGACACCTGCCTGCCGTATGCGTGTGCTGAGCTCTGTGTCCTGTTGCACTGAACCTTGATGAATGCTGCCCAGATAGCGAAACTCATTGACATGCTGTATTTGCCCTTCCTGCAATTGAATGGCCTGTGTGCGTTCGTGGGGTAAGTGGATGATGGAATGGAACCTGGTTGGACACAGGGGATCTGGTTGTATACCCCTTCATTCATGAAGTGAAGTCCGAAGCTAAAAAACACTTTGTTCTCTTCTTAGTATTGATCACTGTCAGCCAAGCAACAGAAAGGGATGCATAGCTGGCTGGTATTGTCAGTTTGTGTGCTGCTGTGCAACATTCACTGTCCGTCATGTAATGCTGCTTCATCACTTGTGATTGGTCACACATTGGATATCTATTGTCAGGCAAAATGGAGCAAGCCACAGAATGCTATGCAGTCCTACGACATGCGTTTGACCATTCGGTACAGTCACTAGTAATGTTGCACAAATGGCAAGTTCACACTGAGAACATCCTCAAGACCGACCAGGTGTCAGTCACCTAGATGTCGATCTAGCAGTTGTACTAATCTTACAGGGTGGAAAGCGTGAGTAAACAATTGTTACATGTCCGTGCCTGTCTTTCAACGGTTGTGCTGCGTGGCAATGGCGTCACGCAAAGCATTACCCAAACGGAATATCACAGGCATAAGAATTAAACTGTCAGTAGTCATTAGCCTGGTGTGAAGGTATGCAACGTGCCAGGGTCATGGAGCTGCTTGGTCTGCAGCACTGCATGCTGTGACACTGCGGTAAGCGAAGAGCCATGTAATGATGATGGTCAGCATGTAACTTCACAAGGCAACAAGAAAAGTCTGTGGACAACTTGAGCTGAGCACATTGCTGAAGCGAAACATCTTAGCGGCAGCGTCCGATTGCAACCCGTGATGCACACCCATGATGCACAGCATGCTTCACAAGAAGTCAGCGTCCAAGATGCTGTCATCAGGCTTGACTTCTTCGTCGTCAGGAAGAACGTACACCCCTCCTGCCTGCTGTTCAGCTGCCTTCCTGACACGTCCAAAAGTGGGATTGATATCAGGGAACAGGCCTTCTAGCACAGCCCCTGCTGCCAATGCCATGAGAAGATCCTCACTTTGAACCTTCTTGCGGCCGCCCCACTCAGCAAACCTGGCTGCCCCTACATGTGGATCAGGAGACATGGTGCGACATGGGCTGGTTTGCAGAGGCTGGTTTGCAGAGGCTGGTTTGCATGCGTGTGGATCATGATGCCATGTTTGTGCAGCATTGCTGGCAGACAGTGCGTGTACATCTTACCTGTCAGAACGCGGTAGGCACGGTCTGCAAAGCCAATCTCGGGGACAAATGGCCTAGGCTCTAGAGCATCGCAGACGTTCAGAGCCCAGAGCACCTCATGCCACGCCCCATACAGATCGTCCAGCCCCATCGCCCGCAGCGTCTTGGCCGCCGTAGATTGCTCCGACTTCAGAATGCCGAGAAGCAGCATCCAGCTGTTCACCTCGTAGGTCTCGGATCCGCGTGCAAATTCCAAGGCGTACTGAATGATGGCAGCCGCTGCCTTGCTGACTTGCAAGTCCTGCATGATGTCTGCTGTCTTAGACTGCTCCGTGGTGGCCGAACGGCACTGGTGCTGTGTATGTCTCCCTGGACGCTGGGCTGTGCGCGCTACTGGAGATGAGCCACAGGTGGCTGATGTGCATGCCAAGGGTTGTGTGGCGCAGCGAGCTGCCCGATGCCACTGTTGTTGAGCTGGAAGACATGCTGCATGGCAACTGTGCCCAGAACTGGATTGGCCTGCTGGAGCTGGACGAGCGACCGCCTGCTGACCAGGCCCACAGATCTGCATTCTGACGGTGAGTTTTGCTATTGCTATCGTCCTTGTAACACAAAGGTAAACAGGGATTGACAGTCGAGCGTTTCGGGCTCAACTTTATTGTTTCTAGTTGCATGCCCATGCCCATTCATTCTGGCCATTTCAACCACATCATCCAAGCACCAAGTTTTACTTGGATTCGCTTCTCCTGCAAGTGCTTTCAAGCTAGTGAAACCCTAGGTAGACAAGGGATGGGCAAGTCCAAAGGCGGCAAATACTTCAAACCACCTAGAAGCCGTAAACCTGGGGGCCGGCCTGGCGAAGGCGAGGATGGAGAAGGTTCAGAAGAAGAGGAATACACTCCAGCGCAGCGTGGGATTGGTAAGCAGATCTGGGATTACGCCATGCTTTGCATGCCTTTGTCTGGCACTTTGTTAGAGCGACACGAACTTCTGCGACATCAATGAATGTACATGGTGTTCAATGCTCGCCTAAGGCGTATGGCGCAGCCCCAGTACGCCCTTCAGACACAGCACGTTTCGATCTCAATATGTTCCTCACGCGTGCTGTCTAGGTCAACAAGCCAGCACGGTGGGCATGCTTCCGCCATCAGGCAGCGAAGAGGAAGACGAGGGTGAGGGCAGCGCACCCGCGAAACCCAAACAGCCCGCTGCAGCAAAGGCAGGCCAAAAGCCGACCGCAGGCGAGCTTCCTCCAAATTCTTCTGATGAGGAAGAGAGCAGCGAGGAGAGTGAGAGCAGCGACGATGCGCCCATCAATGAGTACTTGTCAGCCCCACGCCAGCCCAAAAAGTGGGTCATGGCTGCACTGCCATGTCAATAGACTAGTAAAAACCCAGGAAGCTGCTGCGCAGGAATGTTATGGGACCACTAGAGCAACCACTAGCCTAAGCACCTGGGATCTTCAACTATCATACATCAAGCGTGCCTCTGCTGCTAGGGTCATGTCGTTCCTGCCTTATGCAGGGTGGCTCAAACAGAGGAGCGAGACCCGGAGACAATCCGGAAAGATCTAGAACGACTTGAGTTGATTCGCAAGAAGAGGTAAGCAACACAACAAGTCGCAGGGCCTGGAGCAACTGAGGCAATGACACATTAAACATGCGAGAGGCTGAACTGGTTGCTGTACGCAGGGAGGATGACAGAAAGAAGCGGATTGCAGATGAAGGCTGGGATCGCTTCATGCCCGTCTCAGATACCAACAAGTGAGTTGCAGCCTTGGGAAAGCTCACCAGCATATTCCTTAGCATGGCGCGCCTGACATTTCCTGGCATTTTACATCGTACAACAGTTGATGGACTTGCCCGCAACACCATGTGCTGTGATGTGCATGCAGGCCTCCTGGACACGCCGTTCCATCCGACCATCCCAGCCAGAAAGCCTAGTTGAGAAGCAGCCAGAGCGCATGTCGCCTACTGATCTTCAGAGACATAACCATCATACAACTGGCACATCGTAGACGGCTACACAAAATGTTGCAGGGACAAATGCGCCAGTGCAGCTCAACACAGTGCCTATGCAGCAGCAGGGCTGATCATCAGCACAGCAGTGGACCAAGCATGTCCTGTCGTTCCTGTTGTGCTGCGGTCCTGACAGCCTTGCTGTGAAGAGGAACAACATCAGATCGTTTTTGCGTAGTCACTGCTCCTTGCGTGTGGAAAGGTGTGGAAGGCAAGGTCACGCACATGGGATAAACCGCTGCCTTTCAGTGGCAGAGCTGATGATACTGGGAATATCATGAGCGCATGGCAGGAGGGTGCAGAAGGCTAGTTTCCTGTGTGGTGCCGGCTTGGATTGTGGGTCGGGCGCTGATAACCGATGCCTGCCGTGCCGTAGATTTATTTCTACGATTGACGCAGCACTTATCGCCTGCAGCAAAGTGGTGCATGCACATTTAGCTTGCTCTGTGCTAAGCATCTGCATCGCCTCATGATCTTTGGCTTATATTCTGCGGAATGGCAGTCAGTCAGTCAGAGTGATTGGCATGCAATGCACGATTTGTATCATATCAACGCATTACCTGCGGTACGTGAAGCAAGCTGTGCATGTCATGTGGTACAGAAAAAGAAGTTTGCCAGATCTGGGACAATAGTTTGCCAGTCCTGGGAGTGCCACTTGAACCAGTGTTGTACGCGGGCTTCGTAGTAAGCAAGTGTCAGCCTGGGGGTGCAGCGTGCTGTGCGTGGTTCTCACAGGGACTGTGGCCGCACTGTGTGAGTCAGGAAAACATGGGTGTGTTTTTGAAGTGCATGCTGCTGTTAAGGACAATGGGCCTTGTCATGACCAACCTCCAACAAGCAAGTGGAGACCTCAAAATCTGTACTGCTGTTAGTCATGTGAACGTAGTGCTCTGTGACATGGCCTGTAGTAAGACCAAGCGGGTGATGTGTGAAGGTGCTGGCTTAGGAAGGAACATGCCCTAATGGAGCAAGCCAAGAGCCTAGACCGTGCATTATCTGTGCAATAGTGAGGCAGTCATATGGAAGCACTCATGGATCAATGTGGTTGCCTGAGGTTGCTTTTGGCGGGAGCTTTGCTATGTGCCAGTAGGTTGCGTTGACTCTTGTGAGCAGAGTGGCGGCAGATATGCAGTGCCACGTGCAGCTGCATGCAGAACAGTAGCCTGGGTCATTTAGTGGACATTGGCTGATCGGTACAGGTGCAGAAGAGTTGCTTGTGATACAATCTGCCATAGATTTCTGTGAGACTTGGAAATGCTGGCAAGCACCATGAGATGGTGCTAATTGCAGTCTGGCATGCAGGGAAAGCAAGACTGCTTTTCAGGCCATGTAGAACCTGGATTAAAAAGAATACTAAATGAACTAGTCGTTACAGCAAATCTGTGAATTCCAGTCCTAATGTCAGACAATAACAACCAGTGCGGTGTGTTTGGTGCACATTTCCAGCCAACAACAACCTTCGAGTATATCGGACGGCATTCCCGAAACCCAATGCCATGCAGCTCATAAACCTCCGCTGCCGCAGCCAGCCGCACGGCACCGTCATATGGTCTGACGTTCATCTGCATGGTGGGGCTGTCACGTGTTGAGAATGTGGCAAGGCCGACAAAGTAGCCACTGTGATTGGCATTCTCTTTCAGTCAGACATGCAACAGACATGCGGTGACGTGCAGGTAATGCAAATGCAACAGACCCCAGGACAGACAACAATAAGTGTTGCACAAAGCCTTGGCCATGGCAAGGAAGGTCCCAGTGACACAATTCATGGAGGCGGCGCCTGAAAGCCAACGCTGTATTAGTAGGCCCTGGCAGCCAACTAGTGAGCCCTGGCGGCCAACTAGTGAGCCCTGGCAGCCAACTAGTGAGCCCTGGCAGCCAACTGGTGAGCCCTGGCAGCCAACTGGTGAGCCCTGGCAGCCAACTGGTGAGCCCTGGCAGCCAACTGGTGAGCCCTGGCAGCCAACTAGTAGGCCCTGGCGGCTGGAAGCCAATGCTGTACTAGTAGGCCCTAGCAGCGTACGCATCACAGGAGGCTTGCTGATACACGCGGCTTCCGTTCTTGCAGAGGCTGCTTCTAACGGCTTGGTTCGACGTACGTAGTTTGGGCATGCTCTCCGTTGTTCTGAAGGAATGGATTTGTCAGCTCAGCACGTATGAAAGCAAACTCAGACCCCAAGTCAAACTGCCATATGCAATGAGGTCACGTCCAAAATCCAAGTACTTTTGCCGTGGCATGTATGTCATGGTAACACGGGCCGTCCAAATCAGTTGTAAGCTACTGCTGTAAGCTACCAAATCAGACGATGTTCAAAGCCGTGTTCAAAGCTGTGTTCTTCAGATGTCATGGGTTGTCCATTTAAGTGACTGGCAGTGCTTGACTTAAGGTGTGCGAGTTTGTGGCAGCTCAGTATGTTGAAAGGCGTGTCGCTCCTGTTCACTGCTGCAAAAACAACATGCAGGCCCTTAAACACTTACAAACCGTGCATTGCGTCAGCGCTTGTCAAATTAAGTCGAGTCAACTGGAAATGCATTCTGTCCATGCTGAAGGTCCCATTGGCTGCGACAGCAGGCGAGGTGTGTTGCTTGTCCTTGATGCCACTCTTTGGTTCCAGTGGTGCCACTGCAAATTGTCCCAGAACTGGTAATTGTTTTTGGGATGTGCATACAAAATGCAGAGGAGGCTCACATCGCACTCTCTCGCAAGGAGGCCCTCCGCTGTCTCCGGCATTGGGACACGCCACCTCTGACCTGCTCGCTGTAATCGTGAGCCTGGTCGGCTTTGTTGCCGGCTGCTAATGCCTGATCCGAGAGTATTAGCAATGAGCGAATCAGCGATAGCAAGCTGTGCCAGACGCCTTCAATGCAGGACCTTTCCAAGGAGCCAAGAGCAATTCAACTCAGGAAATGGTGGTGTTAAAAAACACCGGTTTCTGAATGGGGGGAGCATCAGCTCAGGGCAGTCTCAAACAATGCCACATGGAGAAGATGATTGAATTGTGCAATTCGGCCTTACTATTGTTCTGATGATCAATGATCAATGATCAGCCCGCAAGGAGGAGTAATGTCCAGTGCCGTCAGAGTGAGAGTAGCTAACGCTACTACAGAAAAAAAAAGGATGTTTGCCAGTTCTGGGACAGTTTCCAAGGACTGCACTGAAACCAGTGTGGCATCAGGGAAGCCCTGAAACCAGTGTGGCATCACCTTGTCCCTGTTGGCACACTGGTTCCAGTGCCATTCTTGGAAACTGTCCCAGAATTGGCAAACATCTTTTTTCGTGGCTACGTATTGACACCGTCGCTCTCTGCCCGTCTTCTGCGCCCCGGGGGACTTTGGCTGGCTTGGAGGGCGTTGGTGACTGGCAATCTTTATGCCTTGAACAGCGGAGAATCACGTCCGCGCATTGCAGGGCATCTCATCATGGCGATTGTGCATCGTGCCCAGGGTTGCACAAACGCAACGCAACATGTTCTAGTTTTCAGCACATGCACTAGCTTTCGACTAGCTGGAAAAAAAGTGCCATTTCAGCAAGGTGGACTAACCTCAACTATAATCATAGTCGCTCTTGGCAATTAGACAGGAAGCTAGACTAGCCACGCTGTTGGAATGACAGAGTGCAACTGTAAACACAGTCAAGTGAAACGCCACACAGTGAAGGATTGGTACATGGAGCATGCAAGCTGCCTGCCCGTCGGACTGTCGGTTGGATTGGTTCACAAGGAGGGAGAGTGCACACCAGGAAGCACGTCCAACGCAAATATCGATGATTTGCGCAAATTGCAAAAATCTCTCCTAGTAAAGGGGAACCTGACTGTGTCAGCAAGGGGTGGTGAGGCCCTTGTGGCCATCACCCCACACATGCTGACTGCATGGTCCTCTATAGTGTACACTGAGCGTACGCTGCCAGGGCCTGCTACTACACACCACTAGGATGCGATCATGCAGCATGGCTTGGTGATGACTTGGGCGATGGTGAGCCTGCTTGCCTGTGCTACTTCGTCTGCGTCATGAACCACCAGGCCACTGGCACTGCACCACTGATAGTCTGTCACACCGCACATATGAAGCCACAGACGTGCCGCAGGGTGACATGACGCACAAATACCGTAAATTTCACAAATCCTAACCTTTGGTTATACCGTGTCTACAAACCAACCTAGCTGGCATGCTGCAGAGGCTGTTGCTACCTTCGAAATGTTTAGAGCGACTGCAGGCAGCCGCCTGAACCTCCTGCACGCTCGACCACCGCTTGGCCAGGAGGCCCTGCATCATGTCATGCACCGGCCCGCTGGCTGCTGCAGGAGCACGGCCAATGAATTGCTGCTGCACGAGAAGTTGGGACAAGAGCTGCAGCAGCCTGCTGTGACAGCAGCACAATGAGGCATTCGGTGCACAGTGAAGTGCCACTTGCACGAGATGCTTGCCTGCTGCACTAGCACCAGAACTGGGGAACCTACCCCTAACCCCTTTTTACTTCTTTTTTGGTTACCTGCCGCACAGTGCGTGTCATTCAGTCAGCTAAAAACTGTCGAGTACCTGACACTCACTTGGCATGACCAGCTCAGCCCCTGGTTGGCCGACTAGCTTGAAGAGAATATGGCTGACATGCAGTGCTAATTTCCAGGGGCCACCAGGCTGCAGTGGCTCTATCCAATCCTGCCACTGCTTGCATTGCATCACCAGCGAGGCCTATAGCGGCTGTAACACCGGCAGCAGTACTCCTGTGCCGCCCTGCCGACGTAAACCACGTTCCAGGATGTCTGGCAAATTCTTCAAGTCAGGCACCACGCCAACTGGCAGGATGCCTTGGAGAAAGTTGGCTGTGTCATCTGCATCGCACGCACAGCCAGACATTGTGTCCATGAACAGGCAGACACCAGGTTGCGTCAAGTTGGCCACCTAGGTGTTGAGCAGGCGCGTGAATTGGTCACCATTGGGACCTGCACCGTGTGTATGTTTTGGTAGCTGCACATGCTCAGACACCAGAAGCTGTAAGGTTGAGATGATATCAAACGGGAGCTTGATATGTAAAGGCTGGTTTCAACATGTAAGTTGCAGTTGTCCTTGGTCCGCTGTCTACAGTCTATACTCCCAGTATTGTCAGTCTCCGTGTACCACTGGTGTGACATGTACGGATAGCGATCACAACTCACTGATCACATATTGAGATTGAGGCGATCGATTTCTTTCGTGTCCATGCACAACAGCACGTCCCAGAAGTGGCACCATACCATTTTCCAACACGCCCTGTTCATTTGGTTGTCGACCAACACACACTCTTTGTACACACGCGCACACGCAGCAAGAAACGTAGCGAGTACTCACCACAAAAGAGGTCCCATCAGTCAATACATCAGGACACACGAACAGCCACCACATGAAACCACCAAATTGTCCCAGAACTGGCAGACTTTGTTCTTTTGGGTTGTTGTGGCTGTCCACATGTGCGTGCCTGATACCACCATGCCGAACTGAGCAAGCCCCGCGGTGCACACGTATGGCATCATACATGTCGGTGTGCCTGTCTGTGTTTGTCTGCTGGAATCTGGCAGTTCATACCTAATGCATACACGCATGCAAAAATCCACATGTGCGAGCAACGACCCAGCAGGGGGGGATCAGGCACAAGTGCAGCAAACCACACCTGTCAGCGCTGGCAGTGCATCACGAAGTGCATCCGCTGATAGGTGCTGCAGTTTGTCCAGCTCCTCGCATGACTGCTTAATCAGCACGCCCACGTACTGCTTTACCAGTGCTTGGTCCAGCTTCGCGCAAATAGCGGTGACGAGGCTGGCCTTTTCTGCCATGGCTCAGCCTAACCCTTGCCGACGTGTGATTTGCTGGCCCACCTGCAAGACAGCGAGAAGACGAGCGTGTTTACGGCACACGCGCAGACTTGAGTCTGTTATGATTGTAGACGCTGCGGGCAGGTCGTGGTCCTCATCGTTTTATTGTATTCCATGGTCTTCGATCGTATCACTTTGACAAATTTAGTTGATCTCATTATCTTAGCTGACACTGAGCCTGACCATGACGTCTTTCAATTCACGCCATGATGCATGGCTAAGGGAAGGTGCCCTGTGGAGTGATAGCCACAAGGGCTTTGCAATGTGCGCAAATAGTTAATGTCTGCGCTGGCTGTGCCTTTGAAACACCATGCGGTGAGCTGTGCATACGAGGCAAACTGCAGCACGCTTGTCTGCCATGCATCAAACAGGCCAACGTTGTGTGCTGCCCGCACATACCCATGGCTGCTACTTGCTTGCTGCTCTGCCTGTTGGCAAGTGAGGCGAAACCATTCGCTTAGAGGAAAGGCCCACCACCGCCGTTCGTCCAAGGTTCGCTGCTTGTCCAAGGACTTGCCTTCAATTGTCAACATGTTTTTGCGAATTCCTGACAGGACAATCCTGAGCAGCTGGAAACCGCTGCGCACATGAGTGAACGATCAAGTGAGAGATGGTAGCACATGTAACTTGTGACGACACCCCGGCCTTGTGACGACACCCCGGCCAGCTCGAAACTTCAACCTGGTGAGTGTTTACAGGTGCTTGCCCAGTGTCACTCGTGTTCTCAAAACTTCAGAATCGCGTTTATGCCAAGCCCTTTCATGAACACTCAATTAAGAAAATGCTAGGTGCAATTCGGCCAAAATGTCTACCAGCATCCCTAGGTGTAATCTCTACCAACGCAAGGGTACAGAGCCCAGCCTGCTTTGTGGACTTAAAGCAAGAAGCAGCACTCCTGTGCAGAAAAGGCAAGCATCCAATGCAGCTAAAGCAATCCGGCAACAATTGCAGTTCAAGTCAACAGTGCAAGCAACACCACACGCCCTGTCTCACACCCTCGTGACTCCTCCATCTCTGTGGACTCGTGCTACCAATTGGTACTAGGCCAGGCAAACACACACGCAGGCTGGGGCACTCGCGCTTACCGCCGTCTGGACGTCAGCCTAGCCAGTCCCCTTGGTGCTTGGCTGGGCATGTTGGGCGCCACCAGTGACCCCAACGCACATGAGCTAACTTATTGGTTGATGTAAGGTTGTAATGTAAGGTTGGACGTGCTTCCTGGTGTGCACTCCCTCCATGTAAGAAAGGGTGGTAGGATCACAGTCTACCCGCAAGCAGTGTACGAACAACAGCCAAGACACTTTGTCAAAGTTCCAACCAACATCGCAAAAGCAAACGCTTGTCAAATGCTCACAATGTGCATGCCACGCTTGCGAGGCGCAATCCATAACCTGGGAACTGCGGTGTAAGAAGAACAACGTTGTATTATCAGGAAACTCACTTTAGACCTTGCAATGTGTGAACGTGCAACTGCATTCACCCACCTCGCTCGCCCTGTCATGGTCATGGTGCAAACCAGTGCACTGCAACTCACTGCTGTGCCCACCAGAGTCAACATGCGTGATATTGTGCCTGAAGCAAAGAAACCTCCTATCCACGCAAGAGGCAGCGCTGCAAGAGAGTCGTTGTGTCGTGAGGCAATCATGATGTGGCCAATGTCAATGACAACAATTGACATGGTTTTGCAGCAGCAGCAGCAGCAGCCTGCAGGGTGCTAAATGCGCTTGACAAAGCAGCTTGCCAACCACCGAACATCATCTGACAACGCAGTCAGTGATGATGCCAGCTTGCGCTCTTTCAACAAGCTGGATGGATCTGGCCTTACACCCAACTTCTGGCTAAACTCGCCGTCACACTGCGCCCTCTGGAAGAACCTTATCACCAAACGCCAACGTAACTGGATAATGGATGGATGATACTTCAAACTAAGATTGAGCTGTGTCGCACGGGGCTCCACTCCCTTGCCCAAATCCAAATCAGACTCTGTTGTAAATACGTCATCGTCTGCACTTAGGCAGAACATTACGTGCGTTCAGGCGCCTTCATCTTCTCTGCCTTGCTCAGGCACGCATAAGCCTGCTCAAGATGAGCTGCCAATGAGCTTAGCTGCTGCCTTGAGTAGCAGAGCAGGCGCATCTGATGGCTCTGGCGGCGCCTGCGTGTCCTCATCCTCCATCACCTGAACCAAGGCGAAAAACAACGACAAGGGACCCATTCTGCTCATTGGTCTTGAGCCCATGTAGTCAAGCAAACACCACCAGCTCACCCAGCTCTGTGTTCATGGACATCACATGAATTCTGCTCAGACCTTTGAGCATGCCCTAGTGGCCAAGCAAACCTGGCAGTTCATCCTGAAGTTGCAACGGCTAACCTAGCATCTGTTAATGTCCCAGCATGGTACGTGGACTTGACGAACACCAGCTCAACCGGTTACTCCACCAGCTCTTCATACCTCGTAGAAATCGATGCAGGTTATCATGAAGATCGCAATGAGGGCCACCACGACAGCCCCGCACAACGCCAGCGGCCCGTAACGATCGTCGACCTGTGTGGCGCGCTTCTGGGTGATGGCGCGGGCACGCCAGATGAACACCCACAGTGCATACGCGCACATGGCCATGCCCAAGGGCAGCAGAATCAGGGCTATGAGCTCGACCAGGTGACGGCTGACCACCTCGCTGCTCTGGGAATCAGGAGTCGGTGTGCCTGCACACACACACATGCACTGAAAAAAATTCAGGAAACAAAACTGAACCAGCTGACTTCTCCAAGCGACCATATGCATCTCCATTCACCAGCTAAATCGTCTGAACAAACCAGGGGCCATTGGTGCAACCGAGACAACTACCATCAACCTGTTGCGTCAGCCTAACAAGGCTTTATGACTCATGCTTGCCCTGTCAAGTAGCCCTGATCTTGTTGCTTGAAGAGTTGAACTTCATTGTCCCTTTCGCACCTGCTGCAAAGCCTAACAAGGCTGCGCTGATGGAGCCAAGCGTGACGGCCATGTGAAGCCATGCCAGGAACGTGCGCTCGTTGGCAAAGAATGTCTTGGGTTCGATGCGCATGGGCGTGGTGCGTGCCATAGCAGCACGTGGTGGCACCTCCAGGCCTACAAGCATGACATTACACATTGATTTGACAAACACTCCAGGTATGCACATGAAATGCATACTAATGCTCCATATCGCTCCTGCAACATGTTAGCACAACCCACACCTCATTGCCGTGAATGCCTCTAAGCAAACACATGGAAGGTTCCCGTCAGATTTGTGCGTATTCCAAGCGTGTGCATCTGTACACTGGGATGCGTGTGACAGCGCTTACCTATAAGCTGCAAGAACCACGAAGGCTTGCGTGGCGCCCGTGAGACTGGTCTTGTGCCGTTGGCTGCCGTGTTGCCAAAGCCCACCACCTCCTCGGGGTCAGGCATGAGCTTGAGGGTGGGCTGCTCGCCCAGCAGAGGGTGGGTCAGCTCGTTCATGGGATCCACAGCACGCTGCGTGGAAGGACAAGCCGCGTTGGTTTATGCACAGGTCTTGAGCTCCAATCAGGCTCAGGGTATAATGTTATAAACAGAAGGAACAACACATTCACCTCAAAAGTCTCCATAGCAAGGTTGGCTTGATGGGGACTTGCTGCTGTGAATCTAAGTTGAACCGCCTTACCAATCATGTTGAATTTGCAGATGAATTGGCCTGAAGCACGCAACCTGCCACTCTGCTGCCTGACTGACGTCGTACCAGCACAGGCAAACACAGTTGCTGGCTGAGCTGAACCAAAACACCGTTTGGCAACAGAGCAGTGCCTGGTAATTGTTACTCACCTTCTTGGTGGTGTGCACACGTGGCTTGGCCGAGGCCGCTGAGACCTCAATGAGCTGAGGTGCAGACGCCAACATGCTTGAGCGCACACTCTCATCGTCCACCCAGTAGGGCACAGCGCGGACCTGCACAGAAAAACGCTCTGCTCCGATCACCACAGCAGCACCACACCACTGCATCCTTTCACTGCACGTCTGATTGCATGGAGGTGAACAGTAGATGGCACTGCTGTCCTCTTATGCTTGGATAAACAAACATCCTGTAGAATCCTTTTGATGAACGAGAAAGCAGGCGCCTGTGTGGCAATGGGTGCAGGCTGGGTTGCAGGGAGCTGCGCCTTATGCCTGTGATCCAGAGCTGTCGCTGCGGGCATGTAGTGCCCCCGCCTGCCCTCCAGACTCGCCGTTTCTTTGAGTGACTGTCTCAACGTCCAGAAGGGCACTCGAATCACCTGGGTGCGGCGTGATGAGGCGGGCGGGGGAACGCCGCTCGCCATGGGCCAGTGTGCACCAGAATGGTTAGTACCTAACCCTTACAAACTTTCAACTACTGCCTTGATGAGGCCCTGACTTGCCTACTACACGGCTGGTTCCACCCAAGCCGTGAAAGATTGCGTGGGTCAGTTACCATGGCTAGCCTATGCATGTACGCTACCGATATCCTGAATGACATGATGCTGTTTGCCCATCGAACCCTTGCTCTCACGCACCATGTCTGGGAAGAGGGTTGCTGTGCCGTGGATGAACTTGGAGAACTTGTGCACCTCCACGAGGTACCCAGAGTCCAACAGCTCCTGCAGGTCAAACAAAACGACAAGGGATGCGACAATATGTGAAGTCCACGTGCAGGCAACCCCAGTAGGGCAGTAGACACACGACACCTGGTGTACTAGTTAAGCAACAGACAGAGTTGATGTTGGTTAAAAGCCTGACAAGATTGGTAGTGAAGGATTGCTACGTTATCACCAAGCTGCAAACCTGTAGACTCCCAGATTGGCACATACACACAAACATATACAAACATGGCTGATATCATGGCTGTGTGGCATGCAGGTTGTAACACAGCTAGCTGGTGCTGTGCTGTTCCTTGGCCTGGCACTGACCTGCACCCATGGCGGTGCTGACTGCCCCTCAGGCAGCGACAGCTTGACTTCCAGCACAGCGTGGGGGAAACGTGTGATCTCGGTGCGCTGGGTGGGCAGCGCGGGGTCACGGTACCTGGCACGAGGGGTCACGGCGTCAAGGACAAGAGCGAGAACAAGGTGAGCCGCGCATGTGCAAGCCCAGCTACTTTCCAGAGCTTGAACCGTGCACAACAAGGGCACCAGATAAGCGTGAGAAGCACGAACATGTCACACACTTGCAAGCTTGTGCATGACAATGCTTGCTGGATTGCCGGGAAGCTTGAATAGGATACCAGTCTGACTAGCACCAGTGTCGGACACTGGATAGTAACGCCTTGATTGTGAAATGATTGGCCATGTTTGCTAACTCACCAGCGGCTGGATGCAGCGCATGTGGGGCCGTCCTCAGGGTTTTCCTTGATCATGGTGAGGTTGGTGTCCAGGGACACGCGCACAGTGGCATCAAAGGGGATCTGCAGTGGGCACAGCAGGGTGGGCATACAGGGTGAGCACAGGCTTGCCACATCATCATCATCATCATCATCATCATCATCATCATCATCATCATCGCAACCAGCACTACATGGCATTGCTTGACTTGCCCACAGCGCAGTAAGGGTTGGGCATATGGCGATGCCACTTGTCAGTTGGAAGTTGCTGGAATACCATGCGCCTGGCCATGAACCAACCTTACATCGCAGAACGGCAAACCTTGACAACCAACTGCCCTGTCTCTCACCTGGAATGCAGTGCGCATGTACTGTGTTCGCACAAAGGGCTTGAGCTGCTTAGAGTCAACTGCGTTGACCACCTCCATGAAGATCTCGCTGAACTTGGCCTTCTCATCGGCGCTCACTGTCTTGCCCTTCTTGGCAGCAGCTTCCTCCATGTCGGCCAGGGCAGCCTCAAGGGTGTATTCACCTGCACAGGTAGAACGAGGGCAAATGGAACAGGCATGTCGCGTACACGTACTGGGCATAATTGCGGTGTCCATGTACCGCGTCTAAGCGAACAAGATTGGCAGGTCTGGCTTTGCCTGCATGCGAGCTCCCAAGCAAACGTCACCAGCACGCAGGGATGCCGCGTACAAGGGTGCTTTCCGACAGTAGTGTGACCGGCACACAGGTTTGAACATAGCACACACAAACAGAACGTGTCTAGCAATCCACTACGATAATCAATTCTATAATGCCTGCTGTGTCCTTACCGTCAATGAATGGCACGACCTTGTTCTCTGCTATGAGGAAGCGCTCCTTGACACTCTCCTCGCCCTTCCAGCTCTCCTTGTGCGTCTTGCGCTCCATGAAGACTGTGGAAGGGGGGTTGTTGCCGTACCTGAACACAACAAAACAAAACTCCATGATGCAATGACACTACACACGTGCTGAAGCTGGGCCCCCCTCGGACCCAGAACACACAAACGAGAACACACGAGCATACAGAGCACAAACTTGTGGTAATTGCTATTCAAGGGCTCAAGACTTCGTGACTGCCATCCATCAATAAACACGCAGGGCATGGCAGAAGCCGTACCACACGTTTACTTACTGCCTGCAGTACAACGATGGCCTCTATATAATGTCAACTGTTGCAGTCGCACATCAACTGTTGGCAACAGCTCAAGCCATGTTTGCAGGCATTGCAGCTGAAGTTATGCAAATCTCACCAGCGAATGCGCAGTGCAATCGCCCCTGGCTTCTTGTCCAGCCTTCCGTGGTAGAGCTCGCAGCTGCTGTTGTCCAGGTACACGCTGTTGATGAGCTGTGCGTCGCCGGCAAAGTTGTTCTTGTCGAACTGGAACACTGGCAGGTGCTGGAGCACGTGGTGCTTGACAGCTGAGCAGTCCTCATTGCGCACCCAGTACTTGGTGGTGGAACGCGTGAAGCCCTGAAATTGCATATGTAACACGAGAACTGTCATCCACAGTTGCAGGGATGTGCAAGCCGTGCCTGACTCAAAATGTCACGTGAATGCACATGTATGCCAGGGGGAACGCCTGGCGGTGTGCTTGGGCACGGATCATGGGCACAAGCAGTGCAGGCAGGACGAGGCAGTGCAGAAATCAAACGATTTATTTGTTGCTTGACCTAACGATTGCTTGAATAGCTTTGATTCCGCTCAGTGCACACCTGTGCAGCATCCTCATTCTTCTCTCCTGTTGTGTCACCCCTGAGCTTGCTGTGCACATTGGACAGAGCGACCAGCAAATCGGAGTAGTTGCCCTGCAGAGGGTGCACACAAACAGCACCACCGCATCTGGCATTGGGCACAGCAAGACCATCACCAGTTGCTAAACGCTTGTCATTGCGACGTGCCATCAGGAGGTGGCTAGCATGTACATGAACTTGTGCAGGCACTGGGCGTGCTTCGATTGATCCAATGTATGGGCTGTGGGAGATGAGATACGAGCGCCTGTGTTTGTGTTGTGGGGCATTCAAACTTGTGGTGAGCACACAGTACTGGACGGGTTTCGCTGATAGCAATGCAGGCGGTCATACCTGCGCCCTGGGATGGGTTACCTTAGCGATGTTTCCTTACCTGGACCCATGGTTGCTGGTGGAGATGGGCAACGTAGAACTGGCGACAGGGTGCGTGTGGCAGGCACTTGTCATGCTTCTTTAAAATCTTGTGGAATCCCTGTGTGGGTATGAGCAGAACAAGCACAACTTGAACTATCAGATTCACATTGATCTACGACGAAAAGATTGTCACACTAGAGCCATCTAAGGACTAGGCATGGGAGGAACAGATAACAAAATGCCAGGACAGTGGGCGCTGAGCATGGTGCTGCTGCTTGGCGTGTCACCCACCATGTAGTTCAGGTTGACATACTTCTCCAATGCCAGGAAATCATCGCCAATCACCTTGGCTTCCTGCACCAGTGTGCACACATGGCATCCTCTTGGCAAACACCCTCTACCAAGCATCATTTGCTATGGTTGTTGCAATGTGATGCAGCAATGTGAACAGTGGGTCTTCCATGTCACCTGCAAGAGTTGCTGCTTGCCAGTCTCAGTTGTTTCCTTGGTCGCACGGTCGATCAAGGTGCGCAGCTTGGCTCGCAAGTCCGTCACGAGCGTGTCCGTGAATTCATTGATCTTCTTCACCTGCAGAGTGCGTGGCGCGACGCAGGATGCTGCTGCAACAGGCCAAGTATGCCATGAGTCTCGATCTTTTTGCAGAAGCCCGGCCCTACCTCCTCCTCCAGCCGCTTGAAGAACCGCTCGCTAGCGCTGTCCTTCTTATTGCTTACGCGCTGCACTGTCAGCGATGTAGTCCGAGGCGAGAAACTGGTCTCGCCGGCATTCGCTGAATCTGCTGATGCCTCCTTGATGAGCTCCTTCAGGCCCTTGTAGTCCACGTATGAATTCTTCCATTCTGGCCTCTGCTTAGTCTCCAGGTAGCGCCCATACTTCATGTTGAGGCCTGTACTGCTAGACTACCACAAAAATGAAGCAACACTCGCCAGAATTATTCGCGAGGCAAATTACCGTGCCCTACTGCCAAGCGTGCGACTGTGGCGGTAAGGGCCCGCGAAAATGACAAAATTTCGGATTTAACGGAATTGATGCCTTCTGTGATGGTGGGCGTAGATTCCTCATTTGGCCTCAGGCTCATTTCTACCGCCGGTCTGTCACTGTCCGCGGTTTCACGCTGTTTCATTACCATCGCGGTAGTCAACCCTCTCTATTGGGTCGGCATTCCCAGGCTGCCGTAGCGGTTAGCAAATAATCCGCAGACCGTCAGGCTTCGCTTGCCGCGCGTCGCGTCTGTTGGCGCTCACCACTTTGCAGCTGATTACGTCATGGCTCCAACTGAGCTCAGGCGCACGGATGCAAAAGCATTTTTCGGTCAGTCCCGGTGCTGATAGTTGGGCTTGGAGTGCAGCGCGGCTTGCAGTGCAAATGCTTGTGCTTCTCAAACGCCTGCCACAGGCTTGGCACACAATGGTTCTTGAGAAGTAGCCTGGGTTGTACTGATTATGGTCCTTGCTGGCTTTTGCCCGCAGCGAATGAGCGTACTTTCTTGCACTGGATGAGCACGGCTGTCACCATCGGTGGCATTGCGGCAGCTCTGTCAGGTAAGAAGGCAGAGTTGGTTCACAAGGCCGGCACAGAGGGGGTTTTGCCTTGGCAATTGTCCTGTTCCAACGCAACGTGGTGCTGGTGCACCATTCAGGCGTCGCTGGGCACGCCCATCGGCATTGGGGAGATGACTTTGTGGAGCGGGCAGTCATCACTCGTGTGATCTCCCTCACCATGCTGGGCATCGCCATTGTCATGGCGATGTGGGCAGGCAAGTCTTGGGACAGCAACAGTTAAAGGCTCACATGACATCCTGCCCTGTCCGCCAGGCTGGTCCAAATGCAGCCATGCAGCCCTGCCCGGCTCCAGTCTGACAATGGTTGTTTCTGCTATCGCAGGCTACAATTTTCAACGTCGTGCCGTCTTTCTTGAGTGAGTGCGGGAATCCATTGGCACTCAGTTTGTTTCGTGCCAGTAACCATGCCAGGCCAGAAAGTGTGTTCAGGAAATGCACACTACACATTGGTGTTCAGTTGGTCGCCTTGTTAAGCGTTTGTCTGCTGCGCTATGATCGGCAGGGCTAAGCTGGACGGACCATACGACAGCCGCTACCTGCCCGTGTTGCTGACAGTGGTCATGATGATCAGCATGGGGGTTGTGTTTGGAGGCGCAGTCATCCGCCTGACAGACCCTACAGCCAGCTAACCTCGCTTGAGCTGATGATCACAAGGTCAACGCTTGTCTTTCTATGGGCGGATTGCTGATGATGGTATGAGGAGTGGCGCACACAATGGTGCAAACATTCTCAGCTCATCGTCTGCCAACCAACAAGCACACTGGGATGGGATGGGACAAGGACGAGCGACTGCAAGCTATGACCAGCCCGCACTTACCACGCCGGTATCTTCAGCAACTGGCATGCAGCACCTTGGAGTACTGGATAAAAGAAGTTTGCCAGTTCTGGGACAGTTCCTGTGAGATATCCAGTTCCACTGTGTGTGCTGTGAAGTGGAAACCTAAGGGGGCGTGTACGGTTATTGTTTGTCTTGTGTCCTTGTGCGTGCGTGTGTGTATGTGTTCTTCTACCACAGTGTGGCATGTGTGGTATTGGTAAACGGCACAGTGCCACTTCACCTTGAATGCAAATCGTCGCCCAGAGTAACTACAGTGACTGTGTTCCCACCAGACAGACAGACATCAATCCATTGCATAACACAGTAAGTAGTGACAAGCAGCGTGCCCTTTTCGCCCCTTTGGAGCTTCTATTAGTGTTTCTGGGCAGGTTTGAGTTCACCTTTTTGTTGGATTATTGCAGCAGTGGAGTTTCCGTGTCTGCTACTTGAGCTTATGACAGTCTTGTGCGCAACCATGCATGTTTTTGTTGGCAAGTACTAGCCGTTGATTTGTCTGCCTGCACTGGCATTGCCTGGCAGAAGCCAAAAGGCATACATATGCGTGCTCGTGGGCAATGTAAGATGCTGGCAGGATGTTGAACCTGCAATCCTTGCGAGTATGCAGCTACTGAGGATGCTCTGTTTGGACTTCCAAGGCGCTCCTGCCCCACCAGCCTGAGGAGGGAGGCAGCAGCTAGCCACCCTCCGAGAGCGACGGACAATTCAGAGCAAGACTTCGCCATTATGTCAACGTTTGCCCCAACAGCTTGGACCTGCCAGTCACTATTCCCAGTCGCTCTTGCATTGCTAACTCCTTCCTTGGCTTCCAAGTAGTAAGATGCTGCAATCGGAGTCTTGGCAAAGGGATTGGTGTTCAGAGAGAGGTGCCTGGGCTCCATCAAAAAAGACAGGTCAGGATTCTTACAAGGCAGGAGTGCACACGTCCACGCAAGTGGACGACTGAACACCATTGGATCGGAAAAACCTTGTGCCAGTGACAGCCAATGCATTATGGTGGCTGGTTGACACTCGTGACGTGCTGCAACACCAACAGCAGCAACACCCTTCGCGCTCGGTGCATGTGGACCTCCCTGATGTACTCAATATGAGATTGGAGGCACCGATCTGCATGCACCTTCCGGTAAAGGCCGCCTGAGGCATGGATGTTGTGGCCAACATGCTTTTGCGCCACACACGTCAATGCCACAATCTTTAAATTTATGACATTTAAATGGCAAATGGGTGCTTGCAGAAGGTAGCCTGTGGGGTGATAGCCACAAGGGACTCACCACCCCTTGCTGACGCGGCCGAATTCCGCTTTACCAGGAGAACTTTTTGCAATTTACGCAGTTAGTTGGTGTTTGCGTTGGACGTGCTTCCTGGTGTGCACTCCTTCCTTGTAATTCTACTAGCTTCATCAGTCTTGGTGACGTCATCAATCTTACAGGTAGGACTACCTCACCAGGATCACCAGGATTCTTACACAGGAGTGACGTTTGTGAAATTTGTCAGCGGCATGCTGGGTGACCATAAATGCAGCAACCTGTCATAAAAGGAGCAACTAGCTATGAGATCTTGTTCCAAGTCTTCAGATCCGATGCCACGGCAAGGACGAAACCAGTCAACACCATATGCAATGCTCTCATGCCCTTGATAATTTTCCAACACGCTGAGTGCATGGTAATCAGAGGAGGCACCCAGGATTGCAAACCCGCCATACATGCATGCTGCCACAAGCACCCCTTGAAGGTGGGGGTGCCAACGCAGGCGCCAGTTGCCCCCACCCGTTGACACCTGCAACAGCGGAGGCAGCAACACCAAGATTCATGCTAGGCTCATGCTGCAGCTCATACTGGCTGTCATCCTTCTCACTCTCGTCGGGGCATAATGCACAGTACTCCTTCAATGCGTAACCATTCAATTACCGCAAAGTACACCGCCAAAGGCTACCTTGCTTTACAGGGCCTGAACAGGAGTAACTGGCACCAGATTGACCTCGACCATTCAGAAGCAACACATGACAATGCCGCCTTGTGCCACCAAAAGCAGCCTGACCGCTTGTAATCCATTTTCCCTTGCCTCTTCACCCACCTGGGAAGTTATGAGTGGTTGTGACGGTGCACGTGCATCCCACAGTCTCACTCTTTCGTCATAGCTGCCCGTTGCCAGCACGTGATCGTGCATGGGATGGGGCGAGATGGTGCACACCCCTGCACCATGTGCCTTGCGGTTCGTGTGCAAGCACGTGGGTGCCTCGTCGTCACCAGGGGATGAGAATGAAATGCAATCACCCCGGTGGCCACTCTGCATAAAACGGACAATGACTGCACATGACACAGGGCTAACTTGCTAGCTTGCAATGAGGTAGGTTGGCCTGCAGGATATGCATGACCATTGCATCAGCCAACCAATGGTAGTTTTCCATCTTGTGTGAGAATATAGTAGCATAGTTTCAAACCCAGCATGTAGGCTGCAGGGCAAGAGCCAGGTTCAGTGTGCACAGCGAGGCTTGCAAGGTACTCTGATAGCGACGGAGTGAAGTTCAGCAAGAGTTGTGTGAGAGGGCTATCATGCATAGATGCTACAGCAGTCGAGGAACCCACATGCACTGAACACGTACGCTAACAAGCCAGCATGCGCGCTTACGGGTGCGGATCACCTACCGGTATGCGTGTGTCCCAGGCCTTGAAGCAGCAGTCGTCTGCGCCCGTGTACACCACGGCTGGCTGCAAGCACAAAGGTACACTCAGTCGCCTTGCAATTCACTGGCGTTTTCAACAGTACAGACCAGGGACAGCCAGAAACACCAACACCGTTCCTTACCATGCACAAAGGTATACAGTTTGTCGCCTTACACCACCATAACCACCACAACAGAGTGCTCACCAAGGATCCGTGCGGACAACCAAAAGCATTCTCGCTCATTCACTATCGAGCACAGAGTGATGAGATGTCGCACACTTCAAGTTAATGCACGGGTTGTCTGGCTTCATGTTAGCCTTGATGCACCAGAGCGCATGTACTTGGCCTCAGTTCCATGTGGCTTGCATAGCCACATGGCCTATCGTGGCACATGTGGTTCCCCATGTGCCTACCTGCACACGGCTGAACGCCACACACCATGCCTCCAGGTCATGCGCCTGCCACTCCACCAGCTGTTGCAAGCTGTCCTCACGCACCTGTGCAACCAGTAGCGCCAGGCTCATGGAAGGCACTACCACAACCGTCAACGTGCAGCTCTGTCATTCAGAACTTGACGTACACGCAAGCTGCCTGGGCCAGTCTCCTGCCAAGCTGCGTAGTGCCTGCCATCCGATCCCCTCACAACATGGAGCTCATGTGCCAACGCCATCCATACCACCTGCCAGCCCACCCATTCCATGCCCATGGCATGCCCCGGCTTCTCAATCAGTACTTGACATTCAACATGCCCCTTGCTTGCCCACAATCCCACCCCTCACCCCACCTGCAGCACAGCCACTTTACCCGAGCTGCCACTGACTGCTATGCGCTGTGAGCTGGAGCCCGCAGTACCTGCAACACCGTACACACATGCAGTCCAACATCAACTCTGCGTAAGTTCCAATTCCAAGGTCCAAGGCACGAGGCAAGCACAGGTCATACAATACTTCCTAGTTTGCTTAGTTCGTTCCACATCAAGCGGGCTTTTTTCAACCATAAAAGGTTGAGTTCACCAACCTCGTACGCAAGGTCAAACAAACAAGACAAATGTAGAATGTGAAACATGTCCAGGAACTGAGCCTGAGGCAAGTCAAGGCGCACTGATCGGGCACATTGGGAGCAAACCATCTGCAGTCATCATTCCCCTAGGCAGCGTCAGCTGGATGTTCAACTTCGCTGATAAGCTGGCCACGACCTGAGAACTTAAACCCAGTGTTACAGTTATGCTAAACCAGCTGTCCTGTCCGACAGGAGCACAGCTTGTCAGTTGGCCAGACATATCCACTGGCAGAGCAAAGCACGTACCCGATACTCAATCGTTGGAAGCGTGGCTGGCTGCTGCTCACGCATCGTAGTGGCTGCCATTCATGCAGAAGCTTTGTTGAGGCAAATCACCTGTGCTCTGCCAGTCCAGGGCCAAGGCCATGCCTTCAGAAACGCCCTGACACGTGCTCTCCTCACTCATCCGCACCTCGCCAGCTCCTCCCTGAACATGCAAACAAAACACTTTTGAAAGCGGATACCATTGCCTCATGTACATGTGCGTGGTTGTCAAAGCACACCAAAGCAGTGTCAACAAAAACATTTTGCTGTTTTTACGAGTGTGCTGGCAATACCTCTTCACGCACGCAGGGAGTGTATCATTCAAGAACCAGTGCTGCATCACGAGACACAAGACAGGGTAGACTATGGAGTCCTTCATGTTGAATCATTAGGCCTCATTTGCTGGCGTTACAAACGTGAGGCCATCATCTCTGACGACAGTGCTCAACGGACTGGTAGGTGCTACTGCACCTGCAAGCAGGTCCCACCTGATCAGAAGGGTTCAAAGCTGGCTGTAGCAGCTGTGAGGGTAGTGATACTCGGTAGAGCCTGACACTGCCATCGGCCAGAGCTGTGCCTAGTACAGAAGGTGTGGTTAGAGGACCTGAACGTCCGAGATCGGGCGCCCACTTCATGTCAAAGACACCAGGCACGTCCAAGACTGTCTGCTGCTGGAGTGACCATCTGCCAGACGGTTGGATGGCCGAGGATGCACCAGGCTCGTGCTCGTCAGTTTGGGCTGGTGGTGACGGATTGCCCGGGTGCAGAGTGTACAGGTGTATGCGGCCGAGCCTTTGTTGGCTGGATTCATCCAATTGGTAGGTACCCACAGCAAGGACATGCCGCAGGCCCTCAGTGGGGCAGCACTCTGCACTGTCAGCATGATAGTCAGTGAGATTCTCCTGATGAAGCATGGTATGTCATTGAACTGAGCTGAGCACAGCAGGCAAGAATGCGGGAAAAGCACGTAACCTCAACCGGTGGTGGCGGTTGGTCAAAAAGCTCATGACGTAGGTGGCGTACGCCAAGAGTGGTCTGGCGTGAACATCGGAGATTTCTTCAACAGCATTCTGCCCTCATCTTAATAACGAAAGCTCATCGGACTGTGCCTGCTTTGCATACGTAGCAAACACTTCGCTTTGACCGCAAATCCCTGATCGACTTTGAAGTTCCCAAGGAGAGTATTGGGATATCCAATCATGGCTGAGAGCGCTGATTGTGCCCTCTTAATAGTGGAGGAACCCACCACTCCACCACCGCTTTCGTGGCGGAAGCTGCTTCGCTATGCTGGACCAGGCCTGCTCATGTGTATTGCATACGTCGTGAGTATACTGTGCCGCTACGCTAGGACAGCTCTGCTAGTGCAGCCTTGGTCGCATATAACAGTGCCAGCTCGGCATGTACGTGGGGTTAGCATCAGTGGGGTGTCCTGATTGCAGCATGGCTGCTCCACAGCTACCCTGCTCGTTTGGAATTGCTGTCCGGGGGCAGATAGCAAACCAGATGTGTCAGGCATCACAGTCAGGTTCTGATAGCATCTCGAGTAGCATGTCATCGACTGTCACTCACAGCCATGACAAACACCGTTTAACAGCTGACAGCCCAACATCACACTTGTCAGCTGATGCCGCATCTTGCATCTGCACGCCTGGCCTACCTGTGTTGCACCCGACTGTATGTCTGTATAGTCACGAGTACTTTTAACTCAGTCAGTGATCCCTTAGCCATCCTCTGTTTACTGATCACTCGCATCAGTCAGAAACCCATTCGTCTATCGCACCAGCTAGACAATCCACGTATCAGTGGTGTTATTTAGATGTTCATCAGATGTGTCTTGGTCAGACACTAGTGCGGTACAGCTGGTGTCAACCCTTCGCTTTCCTTCCTGATTGTCAGCATGTGCATCTTCTGCCTCTCAGGACCCGGGGAACTTGGAAAGCGATTTGCAGACTGGAGCCACAACAGGATATGCTCTGCTATGGCTCTTAGGTGTCACAACAATAATGGTGAGGGAAAGAAGCACCGTTGGCAAAACTGTTGTCTGCTGGGGAAAAGCTTGGCACTAGGTATTGCCCTGTTTTCGCCCTGGCACGCTCACTCATCTGTTTGCACACCTGTTCACTGCTGATGGAGGTGGCAAACCGATCAATACACCAGTTTGCATGTCTAACCAATGTTGCCAGACGCTGACCAGGAGGCATGACAGGTGACTTGGTGTGACTATTCCAACGGCCGTACCACGATGGCAGCAGTCCTGTTGTTATGTGCGGCAGTACGGAGCACAAGCTGTGTTGAGGGAGCCATCTGTCTATCACTGTTGCTGTGTGTGCCCTTGCTGCGTGCAGGGCTTCATCGTTCAGATGCAGGCAGCGCGACTGGGTGTGGCAACTAGCAAGAACCTGGCTGAGCTGTGTAGGTGGGTGTCGGCATTCATCATCATTACATGGCTTATCATGGTAGGTTGGTGGCATGTCCATGTGTGTGGGTGTGTACCGTGTGCGCCATGCGGGTGCATGGGTATGGGATTGCAGGTGTATCATGCACACCATGGAATCTTTATGCGGGTGTGTATATGTGTGGGTTGTCATGCAACATGCCGCAACTTCATGCCGCCAGCTGCAAGTCACAATACAGAGCTTTGTTCCATGCCAGGCATGTGTTTACTCTCACATGCTCATGCCATGCCATGTTATTGCCATGCTCATGTCATGCTCATGTGTTTCACGCCATGCATGGTGGCGGCTGCTCCTTCTGGCCGCAGGTCCCACTACCCGCGAGTGGCCTCCATGATATTGTGGGTCATGGCAGAAGTGGCAATTATAGGCTCGGATGTACAGGTGAGTTTCCCTTCCCCCCCTCGCCTTTGCTTAGGAAAGGGAAAAAAGAGCCCTTTACGCCAGAGCTTTTGTATGACATGTTTGAATGTTTGGGTCACGGCTGTCCGCTTGCATGAGGTGTTTGGGGTGTGCATATGCAGTTGCAATTAAGGCAGTTGAGGTGGGGGCAGAGGCGTTGCGTGCATGGCCATATGCACGAGGGTGTTTGCATGGTGGTGTTTTGGTGCACGACGAGTTCGTGCGCTTGAGGTGTTTGGGTGACTGGGAGCTGCTGGGGTGTGCACATGCACGTGCAAGCAAGTAAACTGCGCAAAGCTGAATGACTATAAGCACCAGGGCGCGTGCTGTAGGTTGACTGATAGATGATAAGGCCTGAGCCGCTTTCCAACGTGTCGTGCTGTGACTACAATTGGTACGTTGTATGTGTTCAACCGTTGTGGCAGAGCCTGCATGGGGTGTCTGCCTGTGTGTGTTCAGGAGGTGATAGGCAGTGCCTTAGCCCTGTCCATTCTAACCAAGGGGGCGCTGCCGCTGTGGCTGGCAGCGGTGCTGTCGGCAGCTGCATCCTTCTTCCTGCTGCTGGTGGAGAGAGCAGGTGGGGGCTGCATCGCTGGGCCAGCTTCGGCTATAGTTAGTTGGCTGTACTCAGGCTGGGTTGCATGGGTTGCATGCATGGCTTCGTGCATGGTCAAGCAGGTGGCGGGTGCATGCTGGGCATTTTGCATGGCCAGAGCCTGGACCTAATCATCTGCCAGCAGACGGTCTACCAGAACTTGTAGTAAGCACAGCAAGTGGACACAAGTATCTGCGAGCTAGGGCTTGCAGCAGGGCTAGCATGAACATGACCGCACAGCCTGGATATAACTATCAGCCAGGAACAAGCGGTCTGGGGCATGCATGCTGTGTTGAAACCGTCGCTTTTTGTTCGGATTGTGAGCCTGTGGGGCTGTTGCTGGGACTGTTGCGGGCATTACGCTGTGTTACTTCACTTGTCGTACGTCAGCTGTCGCTGCAAAACTACAGCACAATGGGGTTTGGATAGTAGAGCTGTCGGCCCCATGCTTGCAGGCATTCGAGTGTTGGAGGGTGTGTTCGGCGGATTCATCATGGTGAGCCAGTGTGCGGAAGGAGCTGCTCTTCAGTTTGCCATCAGCATTGCCACAAGCAGCACCAGCAGCTGGCATCATCAGCTAGGGCAGCCAAACGGCAATGCCAGCTGCTACCGCTGTCATCTTGCTTGAGATGAAGCGCGGCTACAGCTGATTGGAAGCATCTGCACGTTACATGGCAACTATTTTCACCAGCTTTCCAGCAGTTGTCAGCGGTTTGTCATGCTACTGTTTGCAGGCTATGATTGCCACGTTTGGGTACCTGTTTGTTGTGGCCGACGTTCCCTTCAAGGAGGTGGCCCGGGGCTTCCTGGTGCCGCATCTGCCAGAGGCTGCACTGCCAACGGTCAGGCAGACGCGGGGTTTGAGGATCATGGCCGCCTTACAGCTCGGATGCTTCGGCGTGCTTGCTGCTTGTGAAATGCACTGAAGTGCTCGTTGCTGGTGGCATGCTCCGACAATCACTTTGTCAACTAATCGAAACCGGATGGCATTTGCTGCAATCATCTTTTTCTTGAATGTGACGAGCTGTGGGCAACTTACCCAGCCTGAGCTGACCTGAATCACCAAGGCTGAAATGTGACAGAAGATACCTAACCCACCCACCCCACCTGCAAAGGGCAGCCCTGTGCGCCAAGTTGGGGCCATGTATCAGCATGTACAGCAGTAGCCCGGCCTCCAGGGTTTGTTA
This sequence comes from Chloromonas sp. AAM2, assembly GCA_004335635.1. NCBI lineage: Eukaryota > Viridiplantae > Chlorophyta > Chlorophyceae > Chlamydomonadales > Chlamydomonadaceae > Chloromonas > Chloromonas sp. AAM2. The sequence goes on along the minus strand of QAXH01006655.1, from coordinate 34,962 downwards.
GGCTGTACCAAACTGAAGACCTTTCGCCTGACCTTTGGCCGATTTGTGTGCATGCACTTCATGTGTTGCCCATGCAGGCTGTGGCACTGTTTGGGTCGCTCATCATGCCCCACAACATCTACCTGCACTCGGCGCTGGTGAGCAACGGCAGAAGATGGGCATGTAGGCATGGGGCAAGCCTTCAGTCACCAGTTGCCAGTCCAAAGCTGTGGGGTCTTGTTTGCAGCAGCATGTGCCTACAAGTGCTGATCGACCTGGGGGTTCAGCGAACACCTGTGACCCAGTCATACATGAAGTACTTGCAGTTTGTGGCCACCCATATGCTGTTGCACGTGTTGCTTTTGTTGCAGTTTCCGGTCACCGATGTGTTGTGTTCGTGTGTCCTTTGCCGTGCTTACAGGTTCAGTCCCGCGGTCTGTCCGGCTCCACCACCGCAGTCAAGAAGGACGCGCTCACGTACTTTGGCATTGAGTCAGGCCTCTCACTGGTGGTGAGTGCCACAGTACTTTGGCATTGAGTCAGGCCTCTCACTGGTGGTGAGTGCCACAGTACTTTGGCATCGAGTCAGGCCGCTCACTGGTGGTGAGTGCCACAGTACTTTGGCATCGAGTCAGGCCGCTCACTGGTGGTGAGTGCCACAGTACTTTGGCATCGAGTCAGGCCGCTCACTGGTGGTCAGTGCCACAGTACTTTGGCATCGAGTCAGGCCGCTCACTGGTGGTGAGTGCCACAGTACTTTGGCATTGAGTCAGGCCTCTCACTGGTGGTCAGTGCCACAGTACTTTGGCATTGAGTCAGGCCTCTCACTGGTGGTCAGTGCCACAGTACTTTGGCATTGAGTCAGGCCTCTCACTGGTGGTCAGTGCCACAGTACTTTGGCA
>QAXH01006655.1:0-28825 GCA_004335635.1 Chloromonas sp. AAM2 | reverse complement strand
ACACCTGATCCTCAGGTGTTCAATGAGTGGCCCCTTGTGAAAAGAGAGTTGTTCAACTTTGTGAACATGGGAAGGTATCGAGGCTGGCTCGAGAGGCGTTGGCTGATTGAACCCTAATTGAAACAATGTAACATACTGACCTTGGCTTTACCGGCGGTTTACCGAGTGCCCGTGACTTTTCAGCTTATAACATGGCCAGTTTACAGCCACCAGGCGGTTACAAAAAAACGAACCTGTAGTGTAAGATTGCAGTTTACCGGCAGCCCGTGTAAAAAAAATCAGCCGGAACAACCCTGAAACAAAAGAAGTTTGCCAGTTCTAGGACAGTTTTGAGAGTACTGATGGCAGGAGTATCTTGACAAGTACACAAGTCTTGAGACTATCGCACCCATACACATCATCATGACAACCCAAAATGCGCATCACCACTAGTGAGTCGCACACACAAAGTGTCCCAGAACTGGCAAACATCGTTTTTTTGTGATTCTCGTCATACTTTGAACGTGCTCAGCAGCCTGTCGTACCAGCCGTGTTTTTGACAATCTCATCTGGATTCATCACGATGATCAGGGTGATGAGGATCGTTCAGATGAACATGCTTGGCCAAAATACAATACGCTTGAAGAGATTGTCAAGGAGGCACAGGCCTGGTACATCAGGCTGCTGAGCATCACACTAAGAAAATGACGAGCACACCGACAACATTCTGTACAGGGTGGGCCTGAAAGCGGACCTTGTAGATGCAGCACAACAACGTGCGTTTATGTGGCAAGTACCAGATGAAAGCTGTATGATCCAGCATGACTGGCTATGTTTGTGTCATGCACATGGGAGACCGACCCCATCCTCCACGCTGCGAACACAGCTGGAGGCAGTCCTAATCAATACCCAATACGTGTGCATCCAATTGAGAACCCAACTGGTTCTTCCCTTCACTTCAAGTAATTACAAGGTGGTTGTGGTTCTTCCACAAAGGGTCTGAAGAAAATCTTGGTGATCAAGTTCTCCAACAGTTCAACGGAAAGGCACCCTGTGACGTGGACAACCGCTCATTACCAAATCCACCCTCGGTCTCTTGGCCTCCGCAAACTCAGACCACAGAAGTGCCTTGTCAAACCACGAACCTTCAGCAACTGCACTAGGCAAGCTTTCATAGTTCCCTCGCAATGGCACTTCGTCTAGCATCTCGCCATCTAGGCGGCCTCCTTCCCGCGTCAAGTGAGTGCCTTAAGCCAACCTATCCATTGTGGGCGCGGAATTTGATGCAGCAGGCTCTGTCGTGCTGCTAACGCGCTGTCATGCTGCTGGCCCTGATGTCGTGCTGCATGCGCGCCGGGACCAGTTCAATACAAAAGTTGCAGCACAGTACGCAACAGAACTCAGCCGCAGTCCAGACTGCCTGCTCGATCGCAGCTGGGCAGGCGTAGAACCGCATTGGACATCACGCCATCTGACGTGGCAACCGTTCTCGCTTACCATCTACGGCACCCAACTCATTTTCTTGATGCCTGTATGTGCTCACAGGATGCCTGCGTGCGTTTGGAACGGAGCAAGCTGCATCCAAGGTGGCGGAGGAGGAGCTGCCCAAACCTACCTATACATATGCCAGTCCAGGCAGTTCCATGCGCGAGCCAGGCTACAACACTGGGCACAGTTTGGGAAACCCGGCCTACGAGTACGATCCCAAGTCATCCGGCTCTGCCTCCTCCAAGGCTGCCCCTAGAGCAGTGCTGGGTGCCACCAAGAAGAGCAGTACTGGGACACAAGCTCAGTCAGGACAGGAGGCAGGCAACCCAACGTATGTTTACGCGCCCCCAGGTGAGCAGATATTTACAGTATCCCATGACCCTCGTGTGCAACTGCACGTTAGCCTGCAGGTACGGTTTATGCCTGTCTACTACAGTGACCGGCTCTATCTCCAAGTGGGCCCCTTACCGAAATATGCACTCAATGACACCGCTACTTTCAGGTCATTCTATTCACCAGCCGCCCTGTAGCATTCTCCTTGTGTTTGCTTCAGTTGAGTCATGATTTAGCCTTGGCTTGGTTGGCTCTTCGCTGCATGTCGCTACTGGCCTGGGCCAGTTGATGCAAGTCCTAGTGCAAAGTGCCATGGAGTCGACAACCACCTTGCTCTGAGCATGCCACAATTCTGGGTTGCATGCAGGCTCCAGCATGCGTGAGGCGTCATATGGCGTGAGCACCAGTGACCCTGTTTACATGGTGGACCCCAAGCCGGAGGTGCCCAAGCCCACCCGACCACCTAGCTCAGTCCCACACACAATACAACCGGTCAGCCCTCCGCCACCAGCCTCCAAGGTGAGAGTGCATCTCTGAACATGCCAGGATAGTGCAGCATGAATGCTCACTGCTTCAAATGGCAACAAGTAGCACAAACGTTTTCATCTTTCGTAAGCCGTCACTTCATGAGCATCACTTCACAATTAAGCTGGCCAGTGCGCTTGTCATTAAGATTACTTACTTTTGCAACCCTGCAAGCCGATAGGAGTATGCAGAAGGCTTGGTTGCTTCTCCATAGCACCGAGTTGAAGGGTTACCTGAGTTTCTGCTGACTTGCCTTCCTCACTTTGCATGGATTGGTCAGTGCCCAACATTGGACTGGAAACATTGGACAAGGTGATGTTGTAGATGGAAGTTTCCTTGTCAAACTTCATTTGGCGATCACTGGGAATTGTCTTGGTACCTACCAGCACGGAGTGTTTGAACTGCCGACTGATACTTCCGGTTCTTTTTGTTGCATTGTAGGTCCGCATTGGTCTCAAGGCTGATGACTTTGCCAACCAGCCTTACGTGACCTCTTCCAAGGGCAGCATGCACGAGCCACGCTACGTGAGCGTGTCAGACCCCCAGGACCAAGCACACCTCAAGAAGTGAGGATTGGACAACCACAAGTGCCGCGAAGCGGCGACGAGAGGATTACTGAAAACTGCACTTCCTGATGTATTGTGAGACAAAACGAGCAAAGACCGAGCGGGCTGGACAGCAGCCAAGGGTACAGACACGGCTGGGATGACGATAGTGGGCCACACTTTAGTTTGAGACGCCTCAATGGTTTATATTGACCAATTGTGAGAGGTGCTTGCAGCTACGCTGCGCCTTCTGTATTTTGTACAAACTTGCCAGGCCCTGGTCATGTGGGAACCAGAGTGGCACGGATTTTTTTCCACCTTTTTTCGTTAGCCTTATGCAGGTTGATGTAGAGCAGCCTGAACAATGACCATTGATGGGTTGAACATCGCGATTGAAAATCAGGGTTGCAAACTTTTTGTTTCTTGCAACTCCTTCCTGCTGGTGTTACAGCAAAAACACTGTGTAGCTTTTACTGCTTGATCACAATGTACTGCTGCGTATGGTACTACACACCTTGCCTTCAACTCCACAGACCCTGCTTGGCACGGCTCTGCACTGAACATATCTGGTGCAGTCACCACATATTCCAGCCACATCCCACAGACTGGGGAAGACCAGCATGCAGCTTGAAGTACAGTGACTGTCCCTTCATCCGACCAAATTCCATTACGCTATCCACGCGTCAATCAATCTTGGCTGATCGCAACCCTGAACACTGATTGGGTCTTGGGCCGGTCGGAAATAGGGACTGTATCAATCTTACACTATGAGATACACAGGTTAATATGCTGCAGCAAAATCCTCCGGCATATAGTAGGGCAAAACAAAAACATCTCAGTCTCGCACTGGATCACGACGGATCAGCTCACGTCCCACCCAGCTCCAGAACACCATTCACAAATTGTCCCAGAACTGGCAAACTTTTTTTGCAGTCACTGAGTGCTCAAAAAGCAAATGTAGTACACAGGGAACTATTAAACAAGTGCGTTGCTCTTGGCTGACAATAAAAAGTCCTGCATTCCACGGGACGAGCACATACATGCCGGCAACTGGATTCAATCTTCTGCGGGCGAATGCGCACTCAGTCTGCCAGTATGCAGCAAGTCAAGTGACAGGGTGCCACCGTCACTATGTGCCACAGGAACTGCGGAATACATGAGGATTCTAGGTTGTGCAGCTGGCTGTCAGCCAATCATACACTAGGAGCAGACTTGTACCTGCACTGTCGATAATGATACGTGCAGCTCTATCTGTCAGAGACCATCCTGCAATGAAACACCACTAGGGCTGCCGCCATACTAGAAAAAAGGTTTCTTGAACACATCATCAGAACACACTACAGATACTGCGACAATTTCAATCATGAACCAACCCTGCCTCCAGCCCTCACAGATGGGCATGGGGGCGCTCATATGAGAACCAAAGCATTACGGCAGGCTTCCTGAGCTCAGACTGTTGCGAAACATGAGCGGAATTACTTTAGACTGGTCACGTTGGCTGTGATACTGGCCACTGCACTTGTACTGCTAGGATAAGAAGCGCGCCCAGCTATGCACAGCCACCTGGCTACAGTCAGCCTCACTCAGTCAGCTGACGAATACAAGCCTTAGATAGACTCAAGCCACAGCCTTCATTTCAATTCTTTACCGACAGCCAGACTATGGATGGATTCAAATTGTCTGATCCGAGTGCATTGAGAATTCTCATCCTTCACGGCTGTCCGGCAGCTTCACGCAACCATCCGACGATCTGTGCGGCTGTGGGCCGCGCGGCTGGCTCCTGCTGTGTGCAGCTCTTGAAAATGCGCCGGGCGACAGCTGGGGCGTTGTCAGGGAGGACTAGCGTGTTGGGGCCCTGCAACGGCACAAACGACAGGTGTAACTTGCCCTGAGCTCAAAGCCGATAGATGCATAATGCATCTCTTCTGTAAAAGAGTTCCAGAGATGTGTTTCCAAGGTTGTGTCCAAACTCTAGCCGTATGCACACTGCTGACATACTAAACAGCTGCACAATGCGATAACGATATATAAAATATAATCATATAAATATTGAGTACATCAGGGGGGGGGAGGGGGGGCACATGCACTGAGCGCAAACGCTAGCAAGCCATGCAAGAGACGAGGCTGGATACCGTCCTAACCAACCCTGAGCAATAGAAGGCAACTTCAGGGCGCAAAGAGCAAAGAACACAGAAGTCAAAGCGCTAACCAGAACTTAATACAAGCTCCAGACGTGCGTCCAAGGCTGGAGGATCTGACATCATCATGCGATGCCAAAACTCCAGCCATTCATTGTATCCATGAGCTAGCTCACCTTGATTCCCATCTGCATGCTGACAGCCAAGGGCTGGTACTGTGTGATGTCAGCCCCGGTCGCCAGTTCCCAGACCAGGATGCCAAAGCTGAAGATGTCGCACTTCATACTCGCGGGCTGCTTGGCCACGACCTGTGAGCAGCGCCAGCACATCAAGCAACGTGGAGGTCTTGTTGTGCGGTGAAGAAGGGCATTTTTTTGCTGTTTGCTAATCAAACAAGGCCAGCGTTGATCTGTACAAATTGGAAGGGTTACGCAACAAAACACTCCTCACCTCCGGTGCGGCCCAGAGAGGTGTCATGATGGGCTGGGCGCTGACCAAATCCTTGCACTGGGTGCGGCTCATGCCCACATCAGCGATCTGCAAGGCATTGTCAAGCAAACCAATGCAGCAAAAATAAGCGTGCGCCCCTCCTGAGCAAACCCGTGAGAACAAATGAAACATCCATGCACGTCCAAAGTTTGGGTTCGTTACTTGGCCCAGCTGCAGACTTCTGGTGCCAGGGTGCTGGTCTGGAGCAAACCATGCCAAAGGCGTGCAGGACACAAAAGAGCTCGAATTTGGCAAGCAGCAGAACTGAGAAAACCGCCACACACTACGCCCACTGAGGCACCACTCTCACACCTTTGCCACTCCCTCCTCGCTCAGCAGCACATTGGGGCTCTTCAGGTCCTGCGGTCACACACATGCACTTGTTCTCAGTGATCAGTGACTGACTCATCTCACACAGCTGTACAATCAGCTGGCCTGAAGGATGCACACCTCCCGCTGTCAACTCAATGGTGATATGTCTGTTAGCTATATCTCGCTTGTGAGCTTATTCATAGGAGCATGAAGAAGCAACGTTTACGAAACGGCCTGCAGTCACGCTTCGCGAGCATTCATTTCCGACAGGCTGACTTGTAGTGGTAACTTGCGCTCATGCATGAGTGACTGCACTCACTCTATGCATCAGTGGTGGGCTCTGGCAGTGCAGGTGGTTGAGGCCCATGGCAATGTCATGCGCCACCTTGTGACCGAGCACCTCCCACCTGCATGTGTGGCACATGCATGCACTCATGACTGCACCTGTTTGTGCTTGCTGCGAGGCCAGAGGTAGCAGTGGAGGAAGAAGCAGTGAAAGACAGGCCGTGGGAAGGACGATGACTCAAATCGATGCTGACTGGTAGCTGTTTTTTAGACATTGACAGCATGTGCTGCTCACCTCATCAGTGCTGAGTGGTTTCGCAGCGCATGGTACATGTCCCCGCCACGCATAAGCTCCGTCACTAGGCAGGGTGCGCCTGGTCCCAGGCACACACCATAAGCCTGCACAAGCATGAGGCAAAGCCGGCAAAGCATGGCTGAAGACATTTGCATACGAACGAGGAGCAGCTATCTCAAGAATTCGTCTCTGAACGAGACCAGTCATCATCTGCCAGAAAATGCCATTGCAAAACAGGGGGAACATCAACAGAGCATTCACGGTGTCCAAGGCGGTACATCAAGACGAGCGCAGTTATCCATTGCGCCTAACAGTACCCCAGCCCTACCGGTCTGCAGGTCAGGGGTCTCTGCCCAGCCCTTGCGTACCTGCACAATGTTGCGGTGGTGCAGACGCCTCAGCAGCTCCACCTCGCGAATGAATTGATCCAGCTCGCTGCGTGTGAGGGCGTCCTTCTGCAATCGCATCAAACGCATGCCAGCAACGCTCGTCACAGCTGTGAGAAGGGACCTGCGCAGCTGAACGAACGCAACGTAACATGTAACGCCAAACCAATGGAGGACAAGCGTAACGTGTGCTTCGGTCGTGCGTCCCGCGAACACCAAGTGGTTTTGTGGTATTGACGACGAAAAGCGAAACGAAATCCGACGACTCGGGTCTATGATCGCGTTCTCACCTTGGCCACCTTGATTGCAACCTCGTCCACTCCGTGCATGGTGCCGCGGTACACGGCGCCAAAGCCGCCCTCGCCCAGGACCAGTGGCTTGCCATCGGCACCGCGGCACGTCTCAAAATCGCTCACTGATAGCAGGAAATCACCCAACTTGACTGCAGCAACAAGGAACGCAGCAGGCTTCAACGACACGAACACGCCCGGGACAGGGCCCCATCTGTGCGACCTCCACCTCTGATATATGACAGTCAGTTGTTCATCATCCATAGTCATCAGCGCACCATTAATTCTACTCGTATCAATAATCACGCGATCTTGACCCCTGCTTCATGCAATCCTGCACCCCTTGCCAGCCCCAGGGCATACTCAGATTAGTCAATCCTCTCACCTGCAGCCAGCTCCAAAAGGTCGTCCATTGAATCCCTCATTGGGGAGGCACAAGCACTAGGCATCTGCAGCCCAGGACGTGCATAGAGCGCACCAGGCGTCTGCTGTGACTGACCGTTCAAACCGCCCGACCCCTGCCTGCTGCTTCGGATGACAAGCTGCCCCGGGCGTGCTTGCGGAGTCGTCTCGTCAGCAGGCAGCATGGTTGGCGACTCGCACGGCGCTGGTGAGGTGAAACGGCCAGAATCCGTTTCCGTCGCGACGACTGTCGGTCCTGGTGACCATTGCCGGCTTTCTGACTTGCCTCCGTGGGACGGAATTTTGCTTCCTCCTCCGGACTTCACCACACGTACGGTTACAAGGCCCTGGGCTTGAGCCGCCCGCAAAGATTGCTCCCCACCGACGTCGGGTCCTGGCGAGCCATGCTGGCGTGTGCTACGAGCAGCCCGTGCTGCAACCCGCCCAACAGGCGCAGTGGGTGGCGTTGGCGTGCCACCAGCCGCAGCCACTGCTCCAACAATCCGGTTTGGAATGCGATCAGTAGGCAGGGAGCGGGCAGCCCGCAACGCCCCAGCAGTCGCGCCAACCCTGGCTGCGGCTTTTGAAATCGGCCGTCCATTGTCTGGCGTGGCTGTCGCAGCCCCACGAGCTGTGGCTGTAGTCTGATCAGCTGATGAGGAAGCTGGACGAGCGTGGTAGGTGTGTGTCATGTGGTTTTGGCCAGTGGGTGTGCGGCATGTGGCAGTGACACGTGGCTGACGAGTCGCACGCCTTGACTGTGACATGGTTGGGCTTTCCTGGTTTGCATTGCGTCTGGCAGAAGACGTTGCGTAGCCTGCACCCCTGCTTCCGCCCGGGCGGTTGGCTCCATCGAACAAGACAAGCCCCGAAGTGCTATGCAGTGACATGATTGAAGCAGGAGAGCTGGGCTGAGTGCTGCTGTGGGCTGCTGCCAGCCGCGCCAGCGTAGCAGCTGTGGGGCGCATGAAAGCGGGCACGGCTGCATTACTTTGCACGGCCGATGCCGGACCACGGGTACTGCTAGTGCCTCGCAACAAGGCCGCACCGGCGTAACCACCTAGAGCGGCGCCACCATTGCCTACAGAGGCTGCACCGGTACCTGGGATCTTGGACGCAAGGGCAGCAACAGCTGCAAGCTGCCGAATGCCAGTCAAGGACGAAGGTGGGGTGTCTGCACCAGGTATGCGAATTGGTTGCGGCTTTCTCCTGCTGGCCCCACCCACATCAATGCGCGCACCCTTCGCAATGCTACCACTGCCATTGACGCTGCTGCTACTACTCCGAACTGAGGAAGCTGTCACACGCTGTCGGTTGGAGGTCGTTGGGCTGGTTGGCGCCGCCCGCTCCGCCATGACATCCCACTCAGCTACTGGAGACGACATCAAGCCCTTGCGGGACAAAGCGGTTATTTGTTGCTGATGCGCTGGGGCTGCTGCTGGCAGCAGCGAAGCCGCAACGGTTGCATTAGCAGCGATTGCGTGTTGCACGGACCGCGTTCGTGCACCTGATGCGACCGGTCCGCCTCGCTGAGCAAGTTGCAGGTGTGCGGCAGCTGCGGCCGATGCTGCAGCCCGAACTGACGAAAACTTGCTCTGGAGCTGTTGCTGTGTTCGCGACAGTGTCTCTGCATCACCGCCTGATGCCGTGCTGACAGGCAGCATCTGCCTGGAAATCGCCACATGCTTTCCTTGCTCAGCACTGGCGCCCGCGCCACAGCTGGTGTCTTCATTGAATGGTAGCGAGAGGCTTTGTCTGAAGAGGCTCTGGCTGCTCTGACCCTGGCTCTGGGCTTGGCTCTGGCGAAGCGGTGGTGTGCTGCATGAAGAAGTGGCCAATAGCCTCCGCACCACAGAGCAGCTGCTTGTGAAAGAGGTTGATTCTGCAGCTGCAATAAGAGACAGCACACAGCAAGAGCACTCGACGGATATGATGGAATACATTTAACTACATTTCAATGTAAATGTAAATGTGAATGTGAATGTAAATAGCAGCAGCAAATAGCAGCAGTAGCTAGCAGCAGCAAATAGCAGCAGCAGCTAGCAGCAGCTAGCAGCAGCTAGCAGCAGACAATCGCACCCAAAGTTGAACCCCACACTATCTGACTGAGCAATCTCTGGCATGAAACAAACACACCCAATGTAAAACGCACGTGAAGCAGCTCACCCTCTGGTTGATTGTGCTGCAGGTGCTGGGGAGGTGGCAGGCTGTGGTACGGCCTCAGGCAGCCCACGCCTGGCAAACCAACAACCGCAACCGACCCTGCGCCCTGCTGCTGACCTGCCAACACCCTGCCACCAGTGTCACTAGTGTGCATCTCTGCCTGCTGCAGTTGCTGCAAGCCTGGTGGTGTGCCCTGTGGTGTGCCCGAGGCAAGTACGGGTGCATCCGTCCCATCTGGCGCAGCCGTCACACCCGCCTGTGCTGCCATGCCTTGTGTCAAAGCCGCCTCGGCGGTTGTGGTGTCCGACATCACCAACTGTTGCAGTGAAGGCTCGGCACTGAGCTTTGGCGGTGTGCCCACAAGGCCACTGGCAGTGGCCCTTGCAGTGACGGCCCCGGCCCGACGAGCCGTCACACCGCCTGCCGTGCCCCGCGCTGTAGTTGCCCCCGCTGTCGCCCGCGCCGTGCAGCCTCCGGTCGCCCTCGCTGTAAGATCGCCCGGTGCACGGGCCGTGGTCCCGCCTCCACCCACAACCGGCGAGCCCAGGACCATGCTATCAGTGATATGCGGGGCACCCGCACGGCACGCAGCGGCCCAGATAGGACCTAAGGTCAGTCCGAAGTTGTCCGATGCTTCCTCGGCATCCTGCTTGGCGAGCAAGGCTGGGCCACCCCGGGCCGTCCGCGTGCTCCGTGCGGATGGCGGGACGCCTCTGCTTGAGCCGGCCCCCCCGCCGACGGCCCGTGCAGCTGCATTGCGACGAGTCAGCGGGCCCAGACCGGTGCCTGGCAGCTGCAGCCGTGGGATGGCTGCCACTGCCTGCTGCTGCTGGAGCCCAGCACCAGCCACTTGTCCAGCAGCGGGTGTGCTGTAGAGCAGCTGTGCCAGTCTGTCGGCCGCCACGGCCGCTGAGAAACCGTTGATGGGGCCAGTCAGCAGCGAGGCCTGCTGGGCTGGTGCTTGAGCAGGCGGGAGCGGCAGCCAGCTCATGAAGTCTACCTGCGATTCACCGCTCCCGCTGCTGTCACTGCTGCTCAGGCTGGGGCTGCTGCTATCCCTCTGTCTCTCAACCCCCTCACTGGCTGACTCCTCAGTCCCTTCCCTCCCAGCAGCCAAAATCTGCCACGCTACAGTGTCTTCCTTTGGACTGCCTGATGCACCCTCTGCCTTACCAGGACCAGCCAGTGCGGCTGGTGGCGGGCCAGCACACACAGCAGCCATAGCCACTGGCGCCTCACTGGCAGCTGACACCAACTCATCAGTGTGCTGCCGTGATGCTCTTCCCCCACAACTCACACTTGGTGTGGGTAGGTCCCCGTCGGCTCCAGGGCCACCCAGCACGCCATGACGGGCAAACACCGGCCCCGGTCCCGTTCCAAGTCGCACACCGGCTTCCGTATCCGCAGCAGACGACTGGCCGTCTCGCCCTGCGCGCCCCATCAGAGAGCCATCCGCGCTCAAGTGATGTGCTAGCACATGCGGCAGGCGGGAAGACGGGTCGTGTGGGCCCGCTCTGGAGGCGCTCTGCATCAGGTTCTGAACCGCAGCCCAGCTAGACAGGGACTCGTCAACAGGCACAGGAACAGCACTGCCGCTGATGGCTTTGTTCAGCAGCAGCTGTGGCTGGTCCAGAGGCAGGCAGGCAGTGCTGCTGGCTGCCTTGTGCAGCAGCGCCGGCTGCTGCTGGTTGCCTGAGCCCGGGCCCAACTTGTGGCGGCCGGGGCTGAGTGCCGTGGTGACGGTGGCGGCTGCGGGTGTCCCGTCTGGTTGTCTTAGCCCTGTTAAAACTGGCGCTGCAATCCCTTCTGCCACTGTGCTTTCTTTTGCCCTGGTGCCCGCCTCTGCCCTGACTCCTGCATCGTCTACAGTCGCCGGTGGTTGCAATGGCTCATGTGCAGAATCACTGCTCTGTGACGACATCTGCTCTGCAACAGGAATGTTATGTGTTGGCAGTTTCTCGTCCTTGCCGTCCGCTGCTGGGTTGCATAGCACGCTGCTTTCAAGCTCTTCAGCAGGTTCTGCCATCCGCTGCCCAAGTAGAGACTCTGGGGTGCTTGTTACCTGGGACTGGTTATTAATGCTGGGACCAGTCTGGGGCTGGCGGAAGTCGACGCTGGCGAGCTGCTGCTCATTGGTAGTGCTTGCGGCCGGCTCACTGGATGCACTGTCAGCTGGGCCAACCTCTACACGTGTCCCTGGCAGTTCTGAATCAGTTGGTGCGGCCGTGCCTGGCACAGCATCATCCTGTGCCAGGGGGCTGCCCTGCTGCCAGCTGAAAATGGTGGTGGTTGTGCTGGGACGGCTGTTGGTGAAGCTGGGTTCGTAAATCTGGGGGTGGGAGGTGGGGGATGTGAGGCCGCTGTCGAACGTGTGGGCAGTGGAGATGAGGCCTGCTGCCTGGTCCAGTCGTGACAGGGCAGACTGCAAAGAAAGCATGACAACAATCAAGTGCGTTGCAGAGATACTGTGTCTAGCTGCAGACTGCAAGGAAAGCATAACAAGGGAACAATGACAGTTTGACAAGCTCACATGCCGGCATGGCACCAGTTACACTCCTACATGTGGCGACAGGCCAGTTACGCTTTGTTTGCATGTTGGCGAGTGTAGCAAGAATCTAAACTGGCGTGGCAAACGGATTGCAAGCACGCCACAGAACGGACAGCCTGTTCTTCCCATCAAACAGTTTGTTGTCAAGCGCATCTTGCAGTTCACAACATCAGAACGTACCGTTGGTGTGCTGTCATTGGTACATTGTGCTACCGTTAGTACATGTAGTGCCGTTTAGCACCCCATACTTTTTCACAACATCCTGAAGAATGCCACGGACAGAACCCGGGATCCCACCATGCACCCACCTTTGCACGAGCACCAACTGCTATCACCAGTATTCGCATTATTAGCTGCGTCATTCACACACCTTTGCGTAGGCGCACGTGCGTGCGCAAGTGCTCCCGAGCCTGACTGACTCCAGCACCGCCCTCGCCCCCGCTGCCTCCGCCGCCTCGCAGCACCGGGAACTACGGGTCATCATCTTGAGCGCCTGTGCAGAAGAGCAAGGGATACACGCGCCAGCAAGGGATATACGCGCCAGGTCGTCACATTTGAGCAAGCGGTGTGTATGTATGCACGAGCTACGGGTCATCATCTTCAGGGCCTGTGAGAGCAAGGGCTGTACAGCTTGTACATCAGCTCGTACAATGGTATCTGAATTGCCCACTTGTGTGTGTCCTACCCTATTCTTCAGGCCGCTGTGCTTCAACTGGAAGCAAGGTGTATGCTAGTAAACCATGAAGACACCGAATCATGTAATCAACATCAAGGGTCCCACATGCACTATCACATGAGCAGAGGCAAGAAGAACATGGTAGCCATGGCATAACTCGGCAACCCACTTTGGAAACCGCCCAATGGTAGCCCTGTCACCTGTACTGCCTCCTGGCGAGCTCCCAACCTCGACTCCGCAATCAGCGTCACTAGCCGGGGCAGCAGACCACACTCCTCAAGCAACTCCTATAACAACATTCAAAAAATAAAGGACATGGCAGAACTTCAACTTTAGGTAGAGCGGCGTATCACCTTGGCCATGCATTTTACGCCGGCGTTTGACCACACTGTGATAGTGGCATCTGATCATCAAAGCGGTCGTTCAGCAAGCTGTGGTTGTGAATGCAGCCAGGCACGCACAATGGAGGATGTGGAAGAAGATGACGAGCTGTCACGTGTGTGATGTTGTTAACTTGCTGGAGGATGTGATGAAAGTTACACTCACTTGGTACTTTGTGTGGTCCGCTCCAAGGTAATAGATGCACACCAGAGAGGCTTGCACAAGGGCAGGTTGCCCCTCACGGTGCAGGATATCTATCAAAACCTGCATGGCAGCAGACGATACGCATTGAGCATGCAGCAGAACACAAGGGTGCTGGCCACTGTCGCTTGCATGCACCAGGCTCGCCCACCAGGTGATGTGATCCTTCGACGGTCTTGTCGGCCCCTGCTCGAAGCCTCATCAGACGGCAGAGCACGCGAAGGGCACTGAGTTGTGCTTGCGCGAGGTTGTTCAACTGTAATACTGAGAAGCAGGCTGCCACGATGTTCGCGCTGACGGCATGGTGGCCGTTGCCCCCCATGCAAGCTGGCCCCAGAAGCAAGAACAGGAAATCGCATGCATACTTGAGGCTGTGCGGTGGCCTGCCTTTTAACAACATGGCTGCGAGAATCCCATAAAGAACTTCTGAATGTGACCGCAGGGCTTGAAGTAAAGAGGCGTCTGCGGCTGCTCTTCTCTCAAGATGATAGCAGCAGATGCACGCCTGATCCTGATGGTCCCGGTGCTGCAGTAGAACACGCAAGTCCTCGTCTCTTTCTGCCAATACGCGAAGATGTGAAGTTGCTGGAGGGCTTTCAATCTCAGGTGCGGCTGGGGCGGCCAGCTCAACGGCAGGGGAAGGCGTAGCTTCGAACTCTGGAATAGCTGGCAACATTCCAGGCTGAGGGTCAGGGCCGGCGCTGACTACATCTTGAGAGACAGGTGGACGTGGCTGTCCAAGGTCTGGCTTGATGTGCTTATCCTTCCGCTTTTGGCTGCGGTAGCAGAGTTTAAACAGACGCATGATGCTCAAAGCTCCAGGTCCGAACTAGCACTGAATTAGAAATTGATTCTGGACGACACGTTTTCAATTCAAGTATAGGGTGGAGCCGAGGGACGACAGCAAGCAGAAATCGCTGCGCTGGCTCTTTCTATGCGTGGCTAGGTGAATGAATGCGTGCTATGCTTGCCGCGGGTGCCTTTAACTTTGAAACAAAAACCACCGGTAGAGTCGTTTTCGAAACAAAACTACCGGTTTCTCCTGCCTTATCTTACCCTACTCTTCTCTTGCCTTGTTGCCTTCACCCGCACAAACTGCTGCCTCACTCTCGCCAGTTGAACTTGCGAGTTCGGGCTTGGGAGGACGAGGTTCCAGTCGGACAACAACACCGGTGCTGCATTATAAACGCCACGCCTGCTTTTGATGAACCATTCACATGCACGACCGTGGCTTCACCATCAAGTTCGTAAGTTTGAAGGTGGTCTCCAGCCACCTGAGTCAGCAGCTGAGGCGTGGCGTGACGTTGTTGGCAGCAGTCCAACTGCCTACACGGGCAATCCTAGCTGAGTGTTATCACGACGAGATACAATCAGCATCGGTGATTGAATGATGATGTGGGCTGACCCATGTGAAGAAGCTGGAGCAAGGTCTGTGAGTGGATGTTAATGTCGAGGTAAGCCCATGGCCACCTCTGTTGCACTCATGCTGATGCCACGATCTAAACAGCACTTGCATGGCACGCTGTAGCTGGGGCAAGCTTCTGCAGCAGTTTAGCAGTTGCAACGTGTTTCGTGAAACAAGGAGGCATTCATCTGTGTACCAATGGGAACGTATGTCGCCAAGCAGGACACATGTAAAGACAAGGGTCAGGCGCACAAGGGTGAAGCCTGCTCGCTAGAACCAACCATGAGAATGGCGTGAGAATGGCAGTCGGGTACAAGGCGCCAGACAGCAGGCATGTGCGTTACAAGGGGAAATGGACAGCCTTGTTAGAAAGACGTTTAAGTCAAGTGTTTAACTATGTGTTCTCAAGGTACACGCTCTCTTGTATCGTTGCCTTTTGGCACAGAATAATACGTTGTCCAATCCAAGTAGGTACATCGAAACTCACGTGCATGCTCCATGGTAGGCAAAGGTCAGCACTGGGCAAACGGGACGTACCAAGGGTTGACAAATATAGCTACAATACATCAGAAAAGGCATGTCACTAACGTATGCGTGGTTCACCAGCGCAGCAAGTACAAGCAAAAGCAAAACAAAACGCAAAAACGTGCCCTTATGCCCGCAATGGCAGAGAGGCCTCGCCTCATACCTCGAACCATCAGCATGTTATGCTGCGCACACAGGCAAGTAGGTATCCTTTTCAAATGTCGAAGGGCAAGTACCGACACTACCTGGCCTGGCTGCTTCTACTGTAGTCGTCATTCTTGATTTTCTCCACCTGATTGTCCAGCATAGCATAGATACAGCATCAGCCCACACGTTTTTGTAAAAAAAAGATGTTTGCCAGTTCTGGGACAGTTCTTGTGTGGGTCACTTTTGACGGGACGACTCACTCCAGTGACACTGCCAACAGTTGTCCCAGAACTGGCAAACTTCTTTTTTATATTCAGCAAGATACCATTACATAGTACATGATGGGAACTCAAGCGCACAAGACTTGAAGACAGGAGCTAGGCAAGACTCATGCAACCGCTTTTCCAGGCCGTTTGGCCAGCCCACACAGAATGACGTCTTGTGCCCATAGAGCGCCGTAGTTGATGGACAGCCAGCTACGCATTTGAGTCATGCCGAAGTGTCCGACTCTCCAGATGCATTCCTGAACATCATTTTGTCACCGTGTCAGGTGCTGCGGCACCTTCCATTGGCGGTGTTCCCCACTGCATAGCCGCCACGTCAAACAGCAGCATGTGTTTCCCATCTGCTGTTTCCTCGTTGATAACCCTGAGAGGCTCCGGTGAAACGCTGAAGGGAGGCTTCAATAGATTGATATCGAAATAATCTCCAATCCTGATGTTCACGTTAGGACGCTCACTCAATATGTAGCTGCCCACTAGGAGATACCTGGCCTGACTAGCCTTTACTTGAGACAGGAAGGAGAAAATGTACTCAAAGGGAAGGTGTTGGAGTGCGTCACGGCTGAAGATGAGGTCACGGTTGGGCGGCAGTGACTGGTGTGCCATGTCAACACAGAAGAAGTCCCAGTTCCTGCGCTCGGCAAACTGCATCTTGTGTGCGGAGATGAGGGGGCAAGCCACGTCCAGGCCGGTGTAGCGTATGTTGTGAGGCATGGTGGCCAGGGCAATAGGCATCCAGGTCAGCGAGCCTGCATGCAACAAACGTACCACTGCCTGAGTTTAGCCGGTTTGAGCGTGCATTGCATGTTGATACGTCAAACACAAGCACATGGCTGTAGCAGTGCCAAGTCGACAGATACAGCAAATGTTCCCTGAGCGCCCTTGCCTTGTTGATACGTGCTCCCATACTCACACTGCGGATTGTATTTGGACATTGCAGTGCTCAGCTATGTCCACTGCTCAGCTGCAACAATTTAAAGCGTGCAGGCATGCCCAACTTGATGGCTTGTCCCGGATCCACACACACATGCAATGCGCTCAGATGCATGCTGTTGATACCTTTGTTCACATGGCTCCTGACACGGCATGCATGGTTTGCACGGATGGTAACTGGGGCTTGAGCTGTGTTGTCCACACACAGTGAGAATGGGCATGTGCAGTTTGACTTACCACATGGTGCATCAATGATGGAGGTGATGTTGCGTTGAGCTACCAACTCAGCAAGGGCCTTGCGAATATTGGCTGTGTAGTCCAGAGTGCTCCCCAGGCCTGAGCCGCCTCCATGTGTCCCCCATGCTTGTCTCTTGTAAATGTCAGAGAAGACTCTGCTTGCAGTGTGCTCATGAGTTGCCTGCCCGATGAATTGGTGTAGCTTGAGGCTTGGCAGTTCAAGCATATCCAAATGGTGGGACTGCCAGTCAGCCAGTATTAAAAGCTTTGGTTGGTTCTTCCCTGTTATTATTCCCATGACGTTCTGTGTTGTGCACATGATACCTCCAGAGCAGGCGCTTGGGTCCACAATGATTGCATCAAACGTGCGGTCTGGCATGGCGCACACCTGGCAAGGCAGGGGACATGGAGCGCTTTGTGGCCGAAGTCATGCTTGACTGGAGGACATGGAAGGGCATGGAGACAATGGTCAGCTGATAGCAAAGAGGGCCAGCTGGTCCATGGCCAGAGCATGGAGTCATGAGGCAACAGCTGCTCAACTAACATCCTCCCTTTACCTTGCGTGCACCCTCTGAACTATGAGGCATGACTTGACACACCGAACGGGGATCGAAACACTGGCCTGGACATCGCTGGTGGGTATGCATTCTGCCTTCAATACCAACTCAGTGCTGGGGCCCAGCAACTCAGACCATGGTGGCCCCACAAATGCGATTGTTCAACTCACCATACTGAACCTCGGATAGGTGGAGGCTGTGCAGTTGCGATCGCAGATAATCGTTATTTCTAACACCGAGGGGGGAATGGCCTGCACGATGGAACGCCCCGTGTGACACGACCAAACGGCCAAGGTCGACACGTTGCTTTGCAAAGCCATGCGCAAGTGATAAGTCACATCCGGGACTAAGATTGCGTTGGTCGAATGGGCTGGCTTCCAGTCAGCGGCGACCAGTAAGCCCACAGCAAACACGATGCCATAACCTTTCAACATCCTGAATCGCTAGTTGGACCGAGCGGGGAGAGTGCCGCAGTCCGCTTCTGAGAAGAGTGCCATGGACTTGTTGTGGCCTGTTGTTTCGGCTAGTCCGAGGACTTTCCGAGCCGCAGAGATGCCCATCCGTGGAATTCTTGTGGCAGCCGACGAGCCCGGTCAGTTTAACAGTAATAGAACACGGTTGCACTGTGTTGGGGCAGCCGACGAGACTCCAGGGAGAATACAGTATTCCACAGGATGGTGTATTTGGTCTTGCCCAACCTTGGAAACATCAATTTTAATCTCCAAACCTACAAAACAGACATGAAGCTCAAGTAAGTAATCTGGTAGGTAATGCGTGTAGCGATTTATTCAATGTTTTGCAGCAGAAGTTTTTTCTTGCAGCATAAGATTGAGTCATTTGCGTGGACGTGCTTCCCTCCTTGTAATCTCACTCATCACGCGTGCACTTTGCTGTCTTAGAAGCCGACCATAACAGCTTTGGCGCTGCAGCGTACCAGTGCTCCAGCTCTCAGAGTGCGGGCGGCCTCCCACGTTTGGCGCCATGGATCCATTGTCACACTGAGGCAAACGAGATTTTGAAAAGCAACCGCTGGAATCCGCCGGGCGTCTGGGGCCAGCCCAAGAGTCCGCCGGGCCAGTCTGTGTTGTGCCTCATATTGCCGGCCGTCAAGACTGAGACGGCAAGGTGGGGCACCGGAGATCAGAGACACTCACAATGTTGAAGGGTTATGGAATCGTGTTTACTATCGTCTTGATGGTCGCGGCTGCCTGGAAGCCAGTCCATTCGACCAACGCAACCTCCATCCCGGACATCACTTACGAGGTGCACCTAGCTCTCTTGCGATACAACGTAGCGTCCATCGCCGTCTGGGGGTGCCACCAATGGCGAATAATGAAGTCGGCTATTCCCTCGGGGGTACAAACAACACTAATATGCGATCGCAACTGCACAGCCTCTTCCAATCCGAGGTTCAATGTGGTGAGTTACACAATTGTGAGGGACAGCCATGGCCTGCGTTGCTCGCCCCCAGCCATGTGTTGGTATTGGAACCAGAAAGCAACCACTCAGCCATGTTTAGCCAGTCACTCATTTCCTGTTCATTGTTTGAGTCATGCGGCATAGTTCAGATGAGCAACTGTTGCCTCAAAGCTGCATGTAATTGCCATGGGCCAGGTAGGAACCAGCCATCATAACCATGGCCTGAGCCCTCCTTTCGTGTCTCGCATGGCCTCCTGTCCCTTAATCAGCCTTGCTATCAGCTGACCAGTGTCTCCATGCCCTTTCATGTCCTCCAGCCAAGCATGACTTCGGCCACAAAGCGCTCCATGTCCCATGCCTTGCTCAGGTGTGCGCCATGCCAGACCGCACATTTGATGCAATCATTGTGGACCCAAGCGCCTGCTCTGGAGACAGAATGTGCGCAACACGGAATGCCGTGGAAGTGATAGCTGGGCCAAACAAACCAAAAATCCTTTTGATGGCTGATTGGCAATTTCAGCTACTAGACATCCTCGAACTACCCAGTTTCAAACTGCAGCAATTTGTGGGCAGCACAAAGACGACTCAGATGCATCGAGCAAGCAGCATCTTTTCTGAGATTTACGAGAAGAAGGCCTGGGGCCCAGAGGCTGGGGGCTCTGGGCCAGGAAGCACTTTGGAAGTGACATCTGTTATTCGCAAGGCCCTTGCTGAGTTGGTGGCTCAGCGCAACATCACCTCCATTGTCGATGCACCATGTGGTAAGGTTAACTGCACATACCCATTCTCACTGTGTGTGGAGGGAGCCATGCATTTCATGTCAGATCCCATGTGAACACAGGTGGCAGCGGCATGCATCAGACTGCATCGCGGTTACAGATCAGGGACAAACCAGCAGACTGGGCAAAGACTGGACTGACTGGACACAGACTACATGTTTCCGATTGGCTGGGTTGTGTTCGGCTTAGCTTGGCTGGGTTACGTTTGTAATTCGTACGGTGTGAGTCGTGGTGTGTTGCAGGTAAGCACAGCACTGAGATGAGCACTGCAGTGTCTAATCAATTCCATGCACACGTCCTAATCAGCTCTATAATTCAGCGTATCAAAGTCAGCCAAAGCATCTCTTTTACGTGCAGGCTCGCTGACCTGGATGCCTATTGCCCTGGCCACCATGCCTCACAACATACGCTACACCGGCCTGGACGTGGCGTGCCCCCTCATCTCCGCACACAAGATGCAGTTTGCCGAGCGCAGGAACTGGGACTTCTTCTGTGTTGACGTGGCACACCAGTCACTGCCACCCAACCAAGACCTCATCTTCAGCCGTGACGCACTCCAACACCTTCCCTTTGAGTACACTTTCTCGTTCCTGTCTCAAGTAAAGGCTAGTGGGGCCAAGTATCTCCTAGTGGGCAGCTACATAGAAAGCATATACCCGAACAGGCCAATCGAGGTTGGAGAGTACTACCAGATTAACCTGCTAAAGGGTCCTTTCAACCTTACACCAGAGCCATTGATGGTTATTAAGGAATCATCAGATGAGGGCAAGCACATGCTGCTGTTTGATGTGGCAGCCATGCAGTGGAGCAAATACTAGAGCAAGAGAATGAAGGCAGCGCTATACTGAC
The DNA here is from genome assembly GCA_004335635.1 of Chloromonas sp. AAM2. Taxonomy (NCBI): domain Eukaryota; kingdom Viridiplantae; phylum Chlorophyta; class Chlorophyceae; order Chlamydomonadales; family Chlamydomonadaceae; genus Chloromonas; species Chloromonas sp. AAM2. The sequence continues at coordinate 8,257 of QAXH01006655.1, read as the reverse complement.
TTTGGCGTTTGGGTCTGCACTGGGTGGTGGGCGAAGAGTTACGAATGCATATCTTCTTCTTTCTGCTGGTTTATTACTGATTATTGGATGCAGTGATTAAGTAGTTGTCGATGCTCACCAAGCCATGCAGTGTGCAATCTCGCAACGCACTGGAACGATTGCTTGGCGTTGTCTGAAACTCCCAGAAACAGCAGCACAAAGTTGCATAACTATCGGCTTTTGTTGCGAATAATTACGATCACGTACATGCTGCTAGACCGGACACAGATTAACACAGCCTTTGAAGGTGAAGTTTTCAAGCACATGCTCTTCAGCAAGCTGTTCTCCAGAAAATGGACTGGTGTTCAAAGATAACATTCACGTTGTGTGCGCTTGATGGCTGCTTCTTATCGCTCGCCTGTGATTGCGCATGATTTTGTTTCTTGACCTGTTGTGATACTGCTAGGATCGTGATTTGTCCCTGACAGGAGATCATATTTGGTACCCTTGATGCACAATCGGATTTGCCGGGCAATCGCTGCTTGCGGAGTGTTGCTGCTCGTTGATGTGTTTGTTTGAGATGGAAAGCTTGTTAATTGATATGCTTTGATGGGGTTGGTTTTCTTGCTTACCGTGCGAGATGTGTCGCAGCACAAAGTCAGCAGCATGGTTGGCAACCTTCCTTGGGGTTGACAATCCTCTTAACATTTTGCATAAACAGTGTGCTCATGCAACATGCCCAGATGCACATTTTGTACAATGCAGGACAGCATTCACATTATGCAGATGTGCATGGCAAGACTTTTGAAGGTAATGGCTAGCCAGCAACGACCATGACATGTCAGAGTTCATCGCAGCGCGTCATCGTAGCGCTTGTGAGCTGTCCGATGATGTTGTGTCAGAGACATCAGTAGCCATTGCTGGCAAGTGTAAAAGCTTATTGAAGCACAGTGTTGTTCCACCCTGTTTCACATTTTTTTTCCTGGGTGGTGGAGACCAGGCTCCCTGCTGCATCTTGACGATTGTGCGTGCACTCTCCTGGCTCGGGTGTGCGTTTCGCACAGGAACCTTGGCAGTTAGGTTAATTAGTGTGAGGATGTGCGTTGCCTGTACTACTGTTGCCTGTACGACTGTACTGCGTATTGACCGTACGGGCGTAATGCACTATTCACCACGTGAAGGCACCGCTTAGAGCACTGGCAACAGGCTCGATACCCCGCACCAGCCACAACACAGAAACACTCAATTCAGGCCGTGCTGTCCCAGTCAAACCAGTCTGATTGTCAGACACGTAGCTGACGGCTTTTCTGATGTAACACGCATGTGCAACAAGCAAGGGAAACGCTGTGTGACGCGCGTTTGATGCTTAACCGCTTGACATCCGCTCTGTCATCGTTGTCCCCCATGTGTCATGCACGTGATGACGGTGAGTCAGACAAGGTACCTGTATCCCAGTATTGGCAGTGCACCATCCGACACATGTTGTTATAGACATTGCAGTCTCACACACCACTGACTCAGTGGCCACACCAGTGGCGTTACAGTTGGCGGTTACGGCAAGTGCCATCCCGCAGAATGTCGCTGCCCGTGCTATGCTCCTTGCCTACCCCTTGTGTGATGGGCATCGGACACTACTCTTTGGCAGGCTTTCCTCCTGATGCCTCAGTCTGCAGCGCATTTGATCAGTTCCCGGCACCACCATCCGCATCTTCGTTTTGACATTTTACGCCCCAAAACACGGCAATTGCATTGCTCGCGTGTGAAAACAGGAGCCTGCTCAGCGGCGCTTCCAGGGGACAAGGTTGTTTGGCTGCAGACCACGAGCAAGGTAGGTCAAACATGTTCATGCATCAGATGCGTCCCAGCTTGCCTGGCAGTTGCTAATGGTGGCAATCAAGTAAGGTAGGCATGTCAAGGCAGGGAGAAGGGAGAAGGGCATGCAGATGCGTAGAGAGCAATGAGCACTGATCATGTCAGGTGTCGGACCACTTCATGCAAAGTGAGCAGCGTATGCAAACAAAGTCACTACAAGTTCAAGTGGCCAGTGTGGGGCGCCAGCCAGCCAGGCAAGCCAAAAGACTGATGCACTCATTAGGGAGGTCTGGGCTGGACAGACGAGCACTGGTCAAGACCCTGCCTTGTGCACAGCTGCTGTGGTTTACAAACCAGTGTGCGGCGTGCAGGTCGTCCTACTTCAGCTCCCATGGCGATGATCAGCAGGGCAACATAGATAAGATTACCTGCAGGCGTCAAGCCCAGACCAATCTGAAGTAAATCCCATCCAAACCTGAACTGCCCGCAGGCTGCCCTCCTAGCCGCATTGGAGGGCGGCCTATCGACAGCCGTCTTTCTTGACCTGTCAACCGCAGCGGCATGGGCGGGCCTAGCCAGCTATCGTCAGCTCGTACTCCAGCCGGCAGCACCCATCCATGATCCTTCCTCTAGCACAGTCCTCAGAGCTTCACATGCATCCCATGGATCACATGACATTCTTGAGACAACCAGAGGTCTCCAGGAGCCCATGTCAGAGGCTCAGGCATCAGGCACACCTGCCACGGCAGCAGCTGAAGGGGCAGAAAGGGCAGGCACGCCCGGTGCGATTCTGCCAGGGAGCCCAAGAGCTAATCAAGCTGCATCTGGGTTCAGCCGTTTGATCGACGCCCAAAATGGAACAGAGGTACGACCTGATTCTGTTGGGGCTGCAATGGCCTGACTTGGCGCTTGCATCAGCTGCTGTTATCATTGCTGTTTTCATGGGCAATAGATGGCAAGTATCTAAGAACGACTTGGCATTGACAGCATTTGGTCAGACACAGGCGGCAAGCCTGAAAGAAAAGCCGTACAGGCGGGCTAGGCTTCAAGTGAGCATGGCCTTCTTTGTCCAGCCACTCAGCAGCCAGAACTATCTAATCGTAATACATGTTGCAACACTAGCTAGAATTATCTCACCCTATTGTCCCTATTGTGCAAGCGCGTGGTGCACCATGCACCATCAGGTTGCCCACATGCACCCGTTACGCGGCCCGGAGGACCTTCAGCGGCTCATGGCTCTGGTGGCTGCCTACCCCCCCACAAGGGAACACACAATCGTCATGGACGCATCGGACTGGAAGGTAAGGGGCATGCAAGGCAGACCCGCGCGGATGGTTGACTGGGTGACCCGGGTGGTGCAGCACGAATTTGAAGCGTTATTATACTGGGAATGGGAACGTGTCGTGGACGAGCGTGTAAGGAGCGCTTTTTCACGCTTCAGGAAGCAATCAGATCTGATCCAAGCAAAATTACGCTTGGCATGCAAACCCACTGAAAGTCAGCAAGCCTGTGCCACTCAAGAGTGGTCAAAGGACTCTGATGATTTTCCAAAGCCAGGCATAAACCCAAACACACACATACACACGTCTGTCCTTGATACTGACTGTCACAGCGTTGCCACATGCGGTTAGATGTGGACGTGTATGCACCACACAGATGTGCCGGTGTCGTGACGCTTTGGATGTGTGTTACAGAGCATGGGGACACTGCATGAACGCAGTCTACCACCACGTCAAAATACGTTGATCGTCAAAATACAAGGCAATTGCTGTCAACATGAATATGATACCGAAAGCCTACTGTGCTCCTTTCTGAACATCCCTAGCCTGGCAAGTTTTTTGTCTCCCCCCTCCCAGGTTCCTACCCACACCCACCCACCCCACCCACCCCTTGTGTTCACAGATCATCCCCGCGGAGAACCTAGTTGCCCTGGCGCAAGCCTGCCCCGGCCTGCAGCTCCTGGCCACTGCCCACACGTGCCAGGACGCGCTCACAATGCTGGGGGCTCTGGAGGTAACGCCACAGGGTGCAAGCTCCTATGAATGCACCAAGAGCATTCCATTTGTTGAGGCACAAGCACGTTGACTGACCTGCCTAAAGATATGAGCCGTAGACCTTGTTGTGGCGTACATACATGTGCTGGCTATGCATGCTCTTTGGACGCCGGTGCATGCTTACGAGCGGCATGTTGGGTGGCCTTCCCACGATGTTGACCTGCAGGCATTGCTTTGATCCGTTGTCCATACATGCACTTCATCAAAGAATTCAGTTGCACTCCTTTACGACTGCAGGTGGGGACACATGGCGTGTTGCTGCGCAGTGATGATCCTTCGGAGGTGCGGTCCCTGCTGGCTGCCATGCGGGAGGCAGCTGCCGGGCAGCTACCGCTGCAGAGGGCCAGGGTCACACGTGTTACACCTGTGGGGCTAGGTGGGTGGGAGGCACGTGATTGGGAGGAGGTGGTGGGTGTCTTTGTAAATTCGTATCGTCCCACAAGTGGAACAGAAGATGAAAGACAGAAGATGGAAGAAGATGGTGGGTGGAAGTTAGGGTGGAAGCTTAGGAGTTCTACAGCAACCCTTAACAACCAACTCAAAACTGATACGGACATGGAACTTTAGCGGGTGAGGGTTGTCGGTGTGTGTGCAGGTGACCGTGTGTGTGTCGACCTCGTGCACGCACATGGACTAGAGAATGCTTCATGCAGCCTTCTCCATTGCTCTTACCCTATTGCACAGGCGACCGTGTGTGTGTCGACCTCACATGTCTGCTGGCGCCTGGCGAGAGCCTGCTGGTGGGCTCCTTTGCCCGGGGCCTGTTCCTGGTGCACTCGGAGTGCGCGGACAGCGAGTACATCGCCTCGAGGCCATTCAGGGTCAATGCGGGAGCGGTAAGCAGTAACAGCGATCAAGAGTGGTTGAAAGGGCGAACAAATTGAGCAGTGAGCAGTCATTGCCGCGAGCAAAGGTTGCACATAAGAATGCAAGTGGCAAGAAAACAACAGAAGCCAATGCAAGTGGTAGGGAAATGATTCAATCATTGCAGTGATCCTTACCACGTCACTGCTTCTGCTCAGGTCACGGCTCAGGCCCAGCATAAGCACGATGATGCAAATGATGCGTTGCAGCAGCAAGAAGTAGGTGGCAGGGATGCGATTCCAACGGCCTTGGCCGTGACCAAAGATCGAGCATCACAACACAACACGCATTGACGCATGGATTTCTGGTTCAAACCCTTCAGGGGGAAGACATGTACATCTTGAACCCTGACTGCTGCTTCGTGCTCAGCACACACACATCCCGACCAGCCCAAACAATGGCACTCGAGGAAACAAAGCACGTGGCCAAGAAACCAATGCAAATGGCGACAAGGTGACAAGCGTTGACCAGCCCTGGCCGTGGCCCAAGGTTGGGCATAATAAAGAACATACCAACAAAACAGCACCCCGTTTCTTCCATTTGCGGCATGGACCTCCCATGTGACAGCAGCCCACCCTCCCCTGTTCTCTCCCCCCTGTCCCACATGACCAGACAGCTGAACCCGTGCCGGGACATCGAGTGCTCTTGTGTATCCTCTTGTTGTGACGCCATATCCATACCCGCCATCATACAAAAATATATTGATTACATCAGGGGGAGCCACATGCACCGAGCGCGAACGCTAGCAAGCCATGCAAGAGACGAGGCTGGATACCGTCCTACCCAACCCTGAGCACCAGAAGGCCACTCCAAGGCGCAGAGGGCAAGGAACACAGAAGCACTGTGGACGAACAAAGGCCAGCCTATCCCGTGTCGCCTGTTCTCCAGGTTCACAGCTACGTACTGGGTTCCAACGGGCGCACTGCCTACCTCAGTGAGCTGCGGAGCTCCTCCCCTGTGACGGTCGCGGGGCCGGGCGGGACGACTCGCACGGCACGAGTCGGCAGGTGCAAGCTGGAAACAAGGCCCATGGTGCGAGGGGCCAAGGCTTGGGGACACGGATTGCCCTACCCTCCAACCAGTCACGGTTGCTAACCTTCAGGCCTATGTGAGAGAATAATTACAGTTGTTTTGCCAGCATGGTCGTCTTGAACACAAGGACAGGGCTAGTGGTTGAAGGTCGTCTCTCTGGCATTCAGTTTTCAAACTGTACCTGGAATTTGTACATCAATTCCATCATGTACATGTTAGCATGCTGTTTCACGATGTCCATACGGTTAGTAGCAGCCATCTGTTGGGCTGTGCACCAAACGTAAATTGCAAACTTTCTATCCGTAGTATACACAGATTTACCCAAAGACGCGAAGACATGGACGTCAAATGTGCCGTTTTGCTGTTACACCATCTACTACTCCATTTCAGACCATTCATTCTACATGCGTTCATGGCCAGGGTCCAAAGGGCTTCATGAAGACAAGCAGCACACCAATCTTGTGTTTCAGTGACAAGCTGTGTCTGTTGGGCAGTGGGTTGGCATGCTCGGAACGAACCCCTCTTGCACCAAACACCATATCACTCACACCCGGTGGCTGCAGCCCATGGGAGCGAGTTGGTTCTGCTCTAGACATGCACGGAAACAAGGCAAGCCAATGCAGAAGTAGTTTGATTCGACCTGGCCCGAGTCCTGGCCTTCCAAACTTGACCCTGCCACTAACCGCTGGCCGCATAACGTCAAAACACACAAAACCCCGAGCATCAGAGCTGCTCTCAGCACAGATCTCATGGGGTAGATGCTGCCTCAGGTGGACCAGCTGCCTTTGCTGTGCAGCTGCCGTGCATGAACAGCTTGGTGTCGTTCGGTGTGCTCTGCCCACAATGGATCGAGCTGAGCTGGACATTAGTTTCTACGGTAGAATTGGACGTAGAAACGTGACGTAGAAACACGAATAGATACCGTAGACCCGTCTATGCCTTTCTACGTTCCAACTGGCCCATTTTCAGTTTCTATGTGTAGATCTACGTTTAGACAATCTACACGTCGATCTGATTTCTGTACAGTTATCCCGTGAAATTACCATTGTTTATGACACCACACATGCGAGTTGTCTGTCTTGCGTGGTCTCTGGTGCGCAGGTGCTGGTGGAGGCATGCACGCCGGATGGAGGCAAGCACGACGTCATCTTGCAAAACGCGGAAACTGTGAAACTCGTTGGCTGGGCCCAGGCAGATAGTGAAACATTGCAGTCAGGGCAGCACGACCTAACCATTACCCTCGGGGCTGGCGATGAAACCGATGTGAACGAGGGTGGAGCTACACAAAAGGCATCTCGTGACAAGATTGAGCAGATTGGGGGTGGTGGGCGGTGGCAGGCGTTGAGTGTGGCTGAGTTGAAGGTCGGGGATGAAGTGCTGGTGCACTGCCCTCCAGGGGCGGCTAGGCACACAGGGGTAGCCATCCGGGAGTGGGTGATTGAGCGATGAAGTTTGCAGTGCTGCAAGCAGGTGCTTCGTTGGTAATCGGTCAGATGGATTGGGACCAGCAATAAAAAGCAGTTTGTCAGTTCTGGGACAATTTCTGTACGACTCCAGTTCTGTTGCGTTTGTTGAGTGCTGCAACGATGGAGTGCTGCAACGATGGAGTGCAGCAAACTGAACCTGACATGATGTGTGTGTATGAGTGCATGGGTATGTGTATGAGTGCATGGACAATTTGTGCGCAATTTGGATCATGTACTGGATGCATGCTTGGTTCTGGTCTGAACGCATGTGTTAACGCTCAGAGATTCCGTGGCTCTGTTGCAGACATAATACTTTGCTTTGGTGTTTTTTCTGAGTTTATAAGATTGGTGTCAGCTGACTGAGATGGGCTGTGGCTTTCAAGCAAAGCAAGTGAGCAAAACTGAACGGAACTTGCAATTGCAATTCCTGTGCAATTGCAATTCCTGTGCAATGTGTTCATGGATTTCCTAGCACGCATTGTTATGCACAAATGCCAGGAGAAAGGGGTAACAGGGTACAGAATGGCATACCGCATTGACGGACAACTAGTCTCAGCACCCTCTGGGCAAGACGCACACATGGCCATTCTCATGTTGATGTATGCCGATGACCTGGTGCTCATGGCAGACAATGCTGCAGGACTGGAAATAGCACTCCGGGTTCTGGAGCAGACAGCAGAGGAGTGGGGCATGAAACTCAACTACACCAAGACACAAGCCGTGGTGTTTGGAGATAGTGGCCAGGAACGCACACAGGCCATTCAACTGCAGGAAGGGCAAATACAGCATGTCATGGAGTTTCGCTATCTGGGCAGCATTCATCAAGATTCAGTGCAACAGGACACAGAGCTCAGTACGCGCATACGGCAGGCAGGTGTCGCCTTCCATGACCTTCAACGCAAGGTGTTCAGTGATAAGGGTGTCAGCTTGACCAGCAAGATGCGCGATTATAAGGCGATTGTTGTGCCTATCCTGATTTACGGGGCAGCTGAGTCATGGGCACCAACTAGAGCTCAGCAACACCAGTTGGATGTGTTCAACAACACCTGC
>QAXH01006651.1:8933-31139 GCA_004335635.1 Chloromonas sp. AAM2 | reverse complement strand
TGTAATCAGGCTCAAGGCGGCTGACGTCAATGGCCCAGCATCAATGTTCAATGCGTCCTGGTCATGAACAAGGTGTACAAGCTGTACAACTGCACAACTGTTCAACTCTCCCTCTCAAGCTTCAACTGCACAACTGTTCAACTGTACAAGCTGTACAACTGTTCAAGCTTTACAACTGCAGTAAGTGACAGCCAGGCCAGCTACGTTCAGAAACTGGAGGTGACCAAACCGAATGCAATGCGATGTACAGCGTCTCTGGCCCACCATGACTTGCAATCCAGCAGTAGCCCAGCATCCAGATCATACATGCAGTGTGATACCTCCACTGGACAAACACACGTTGGCTCGTCTCCTGTTTGTGACGATGGCAATCAGAAGGAGCTTGCAGACTAAGCTAACATGCTCCAGCACAGATAGACTGGTTGGTGCCGTGCGGCCGTAGATTCACCAGGCACAATGAACCACACCAGGAGACAGCTCGCCACCCACCGTGACGTCTTCCCACTGCAGTCTGTTGTACGCGTTGCCCCTCGCCAGCGCAGTGATGTCCCCCCGCGCGTACACGTCCAGCAGGCAGCGCTTGTCGTCCACCACGGGCAGAGCGCTCACACCCGCCTCGAGCAACAAACTCAGCGCCTGCAAGGACATGTGTACGTTACGTTTGACATCTTTGTGGCTGTTGTACAACTGCTTTCTTACATTGGTCGCATGCCAGCAGTAGCGGCTGCTGTTGCTGCTCCAAGCCGGCCAAATCAATTCGCACCAGTAACAACTTCGCACCTGCGTTAGCGGTGTAGCTCCCGTGACTGTATGCAGCGGTGTGATGCGCCGCCACTGCCGCCTGGCATCCTTGGCATCCGGCAGCACATCCCCATGCAGCGCAGCGGAGGCATCAGGAGCCCATGTGCCGAGCGGCAGGGAGGAGAGCGGCTGAGCTAAGAGGGGCAGGGAGGCCAGGGAGGCGCGAAAGTGTCGCATCAAACAGGCCAGCACCGCGCTCAGGGTGGCCAAGTGGAGCACGTCAGGGGTCTGCGAGGAAGAAAGCGGAAGCAAAACAACAAGTCAAAGGAGCACACAGTGCTGGCGTGAGTGAAGAAGCACCCAGGTAAAACAGATGGGTGATGAAGCAACTGCAAATGCCCTACTAAGCATGATGCTAATGATCATGAACAGCATGTGTGCCTGCCTCCCCACTCTGTCACCTCCTCTACCCTCTCGTCCTGTCGCCCTCCATTCCCTGCCGCCCCCCATTTTGCTTCTCCTCCTTTGCTTCCCCCTTGTGCTCTGTCCCCCCTCCTCCTCTCCTCCCCTCCCTCCAACGCTTCCTCTCGCTCCCCTGACTCCCTCCTGCCTCCCACCTCGCTGCCCGCTGGGTCTGACGTGAGTATGGGCGCTAGACTGCACTTGTTGGCGCTCAGCGTGCGCACCACCCGCAACAGGTCGTCGTCGGGCCGCACGTAGACCAGCCCCTTGGGCTCGCGCCCCTCCATCACAACCTGCTCTCGGAGACCCCTGAAAACATACCAAGAAAACACAGCCGTACAATCAGCATACACATGTACTGATAGGAATGATACTGATTGCATCAGTGTCCGGACAACCAATGGCAACGGCCATATACACGAGTTCAAAGGCAACTTGATTCCCCCCCTAGACCGTCATCCCCTCTCATGTGCCTGACATGACACATTCCTGTCACTCAGGCGAACCGTGCTGAGAATGTCGTGCTTGCCTTGAATTTTGCCTTGCATCCTGTGGCGTGTCCCTGTGCCCTGTCTTAGCCCGCCTTGCCCCATGCCATCTTGCCCTGCCCCCGCCTCACTGTTCCATCCCACTTCCATCAGTCCATCCCCACCTTATTGTGTGCGCGTCCATTTCCGCTTCACTCATGGGGTTCCCGCTGGCTGTGACTGAGTGCCTGAGGCGTTTGAGTATGTTGATGAAGTCCGAGGCGCTGATCACTCCCGTGATAGTGCAACCCTCGCTGTCCCACAAGGGGGCGGATGCTATGCCCTGCATGGAAACAGCATGCACCCATGTGTGCATGCACGCATGTGATTGTGACCACCTTGCCTACGCCTAGAGCTCCATGTCCTGCCTTTGATACCAGTTGCTGCAACCACAGAGGTTCTCTGTCTGGGTCGGCCCGCCACCAAACGGTCATGATGCGGCTGCATCCGGTCCTGCTGTTGTGCCGATGTGCCTATCAGCTGCATTGCCTGAGTGCCGCCCCTGTTGCCCACCAGTCCCGTCAAACCCACGCCAGCTGCTGTCTGCCATGGTGCCAGCAGTGAACCCATGCCAGCTGCTTTGCCATGGTCTCGCCTCCATGCATCCCGCACCTGTTCATGCAATGCATGGAAGGCCTGCCTGACCGGCAAGTCCATGTCAAGCACCACCACCTTGCCGCTCTCAGGTATGAGCTCGTAGGCCGTGTGATTGTGGAGGAAATCAGCTATTTTCTTACGTGTGTACTCCTGCACCATGCAAGGCGAGAGCACGGCCTGCCTGCATAGCGTGCCTGGTGCGTGCCGCAGACACTGTGGTGTGCAGGTATGATGTGCAGCGTAACACTTCCGATAACTTGTGCTGGCCGCGAATGGATAACGAACAGCGCCTAGCCGGCTGAGTCTAGTGTCATGTGCAGCCTGTGTGCCAGGGGCTTGACATGTCCGGCAGCTAATGCTAGCCGCACACTGGCTTTGAACAGCACGTAGCAGGCCATGTCCGCATTAGCTTGTGCCACATCAGGCCATAAGCAAATGCATCATACGGCTGATATGGGCCTGAGTTCATCAGGCCTGCTGGCTGTGTGTCGTGCAGCAACTAAGGCCTTTGGTCATGCTGGCAATACATCTCATTTACTACACTGGCTTCGTTGACAGACCCCAGACCCCAATTATATCCATTGTGCACTGCTTTATGGGATCTGAACGTGCCTGCATGCACATTGTCAACTCACAGGCTCCTTCGGGTTGTGTATCACGATCGGAGCAACCACTGCTTCCGCATTTGCCATGTCCACGTCTGGGGCAGGTGGCGCTAGGTTAGTGAGCGCTGCTGCGCTGCTGCTAGTGCTGGCTTGGCCACCTGTTGGGTGGAGACCAGGATGTGTGGGGTGAAGCTGTGCCTGTGCAATCAGCTGCTGCTGTGCCGCTGCTGCTGCTGCAACCTGCTGCGCCTGCTGTTGCTGCTGCTGCTGGGCGAGCAAATGCTGTTGATCAAAAGGTGCGGAACTGCGGGCATGGGACAGATGCGGTTGAGCTATCATGCAGGTGCTGTTCATTCGTCATGGAGGGCGCTCACTCCTGACGCAGGCAGAGAACGCTTAGCGCAGCAGAGTTGCAAAGTCATGCCCTCTTCACTGTGATGGGATGCACCGCCTGTGAGCTTGACAAGAAGGCGCATGCCCTATCGCTTACCTGGACGTGGGGTCAATTCGCCTCACGAACAGCCAGTTGTTTACATTGCCTAGAGGATCCGGCATAAACGGGGCAGTCTCGTCATGACGCCACTTGCCATCTACGATGAACTTGTATTGATGATACCTGCGACAGTGCGACAAGGGCTTATGCTGACCTGTATCGGCGACAAACGCGATGTGAGCACTCTGAAGGTCACGCACCCAGGTGGTAGATGAACGACGACGGCAAACACTGACAGGTTACCCTCCACAGGGGCCATCGGCACCGTCTCGACCCATCTGGTAAAGGAACCGCATAGATGCACCTGCGAAGTGAACACCTTTGCTTGCTCTGGCATGGCTCAGCCATGACAACCTGTTGAAGCAGAGCCATTAAGGCAACGCATGTTTGCCGTGGGTGGGTTAGGAAAGCCAGGCCATGTGAAAGCGAGTTGTTCCGTCACCTGTCGGCCTCCGAATCGCCAGACGAAGCGTGTGGGCACGAAGTAGGACATCTCACGGCAAAGCCTCACGCGTTACCCAACCCGAGCCCGGTGTGTACTGCAAGGCTGCCAGGTGTTTGGGCATGGAATGGTTGGGCTGAGGGCCGTCTCCGGCGATGGGCTTGATGAGCTGCACACTCAACAGAGCCACGATCTGTAGATTGATGTGCCGGCCAGCGGCGCAGTCAAGATTGGGAGGACCGTGGTTCACAACGAAGCAAGTTTTGTTGGGCCGGCAATGTGCCCCTGCGTCTATTACTGTCAGTTTGTGCCTTCTACACTGAATCAATGCACTCAAGCAGTGGGTAAACCAGGAGCCGTGGGTAAACCAGTCATGATCAAGCAAAACGATCGGTTTTCCACGTCAGCAGTTTGCTCACATGCACGCCTTCACGCCTTCTATTGCCCATTCTGGCTGGAATTGCCCTGCATTGGCTCACAAGGTTGTACATGTATTCGTTGTGCACGCCATTGGCTGCCATGGAAGCTGAAGGACATGACGGGCTCAAACTTCCGATCAGCCAATCCAAATTGTCCATGCAGCACATTGCTGGCGCTGTATTCTCTGTGCCATTGTTTGGCCGAATTGGGCAGCAACACACACACAATCACCTGTAGCTTGGCCAGTGAGCAAAAGGCATGGAGCAACCCAAACCGCTATCCTAGGCACGTCTGCATGTAGGGAGGGGGGCGGTCATTTTGAGACGTAGCAGTTGGTCCACACTGGATGGCGTAAAACATGACAGTGTTTAGATGTCCAACATTGGTTTAGATGTCCAGAATACTGCTATGTCCAGGCACTGACAGTTGGCAGGGTCACCCTGTTCAAATATAACAGGATGCCGGGGCCCCATTTGGGTCTAACGAGGTTTGCGGTCAGGATAGCACCTCGAGGGGTGACCACCACCATAACTATCACGGTGTGTCACACTCCCCTTCACTTGTAGGTTGGACGGGCTGGAATCCCGCCCCTCAAGCGATCGGATGGGCTGGCACTTGCTACCTTGATACACAGGTGTTGTGTTTGCGTTGCTGACCGATGCTTCCCTACTCTATTGTTCGTGAGCGTAAGGCGATGGCGCATTCACGGCCTAGATCTACATGATATGAGAGCTGACATTAGACTAAAGGCGTGATATGGTGGTCAAGATAGGCCGTGTGGGCCTGCCCTTGGGACCTTGACACACAGGTGTTGTGGTACTGGAAAAAAAACCAAGAACTGCCCATGCTGTCACATGTACCTGGTAACGCTTACATGCTAGCACATCTAAGGCAAGTGGTTACACGGTGAGAGCTACCGGAACATTGTGGTCACAGCATTGAACGAAAATTATCATGGATCAGCCTCAATGCCATGAGCAGGCAATCCAGTCACAGGCATCATAAAGGCCAGTCCTGAATGCAAAGTTATGATCAGTCATGTCAGGCGTCCACGGGCCATGGAGCAACACACATGTCAGTTGGCTGTCCCAGTCCCACTCTCACCATCACTGGCCTGGTGTGTCATTCATGTTGCCTCCTGGTGTGTGCAGCTGGTGTGCTCTGGTGTGCAGATGTTGCCGCTCGAAGTTGCCGACACCCACTGCTCAGCCTCGGTTGTGTTTTCCATGTTGAACGCAATAAAGGTGCCGCCACAGCTTCCAGTCAGCATATGCAGCAAAAACAACATCGCCCACATCTGTTACCTGGCGGGCTTGTGCCATCACTCGACCAATCCGCTTGCAGCCTTGGCCGGTCCCATGATGGAGTGCCGCCTCTGCTGGTTAAGCAGCATGTAGGGCTGGTTGTTGGCAAGAAGCGTGTAGGAGTCCGTCCAAGTGATCACGAAGCTGTCCTTGAAGGCAGGGGTCATGCCTTCGGAGTTGCGCATTTTGATGTGTTGCGGCATGGGCTGCTGCACCTGTTGTTGGTTCACCAGGTACACACGAGCTATATTGTCGTCATAGCGCTCGATGCGAATCCGGAGGTCAGTGCCTTCCAGCGCTAGCCAGTTGACGTCGTGATCCCGGAATGAGAAGGAGCCCTTGTGCAGCATGTCCGCAGCCATGAGCTGGTGGCTAAGTGGAACTGGGAAGCAACTCAAAGATTTTCCTCTTTTGCTGTGCGCGGTGAGGCTCGCCGAAAATTGGCGTTGCTGCTGTTCCCTCAATATTTTGAACTGTATTCTGTGTCTACGTTATGTAGCCAACTACCTGCCCATCCCTATCCCCTATATATATATATATGTGTAGCGATCTCCTATATATATCCCCCTATATATGCCCTACATATCCCCTATATATATACTGGTAACAACAGAAGGGCCCACATGCACCGAGCGTGAAAGTTAGCAAGCCATGCAAGAGACGGGGCTGGATACCGTCCTGCACAACGCTGAGCAACAGAAGGCAACTTCAAGACGCAAAGAGCAAAGAACACAGAAGTTAAAGCAAACAAACAAAGGCGTACTGCCAAAGGCTGTCAGACAAGGGTTGAGCAGGCGCAGCTGGAAACAACGAGCGGGAAACAAAGCCTGGGCCTGAGATGGCAACCGTGTGAGGGCCTGGCAGTGGCTAGGATGGCTGGCACCTGTTTGACGGTTATAGTTGGAAACAAAGGGCGAGCAACAAAGTCTGGGCCTGAGCTGGCGACTGGGTTCCTAGGGTGGCGGCAGCCTGAGAGCAAGCCGGCCATTGAGCAGGAACAAAAAGGATGATCACGGCTGAGCAGCAAGCTGTGGGTGGCACAGGGTGAGCAAGCACGAAGTCCTGCAGGTTGAGCCAAAGACGAGCCACAGCTGTGTTGGCTATTACTTCGACAGCAGGCGGTGGCCCTGCCAAGCGCTGGCCAGGGGTCGGTAGCTGGCCTGCCCAAAGATACCGGCGCCCAAAACTCACAGCGTCTAGGGCTGACAGGCAGACGAGGGTCCAAACTGCTGGGCTGAGCGGGGCTGGGGGCTGCAGGAGCCACAACGCTGGTGGGACTGGTCATGGGACAGCAGCAGTGGTGGGAGGGGAAGGGGTTGAGTGTGGGCAGTGCGAGGGCAGCGGCCACGACGTGCGCCATGTCATGTGGAGGGCCGGTGGACGGCAGGCGGGTGGCAGGGGAGGCAGACGGTGAATGGATCCCTTAACCCTCTCCACCCTTTGCCCCATCCACCTCCGTTTGAAATCGTAGATCAGGAGTCAGATAGCTGAAGACCAGTGCTGCCAACCTGCCTCGCTGTAACCAGTCACACGGGCTGACGCACTACACCAAATCATCAAAGCCAATGGTAAGTGCATGTAAGCAGTGTCGTTGTAGGCAGTATTGTGGCAGTGTGTGCAAAGGGATTTCTGCGAAGCACCTGTTGCTCCCCACATGTGCTCACCAGCTGCAAGTGATCCTTGTGTGAGCTGCAGATGTGTGGATGACAGTTGGCTCCAGGAGATCCAGCTGCATGAGTCACCAGACGAGCCAGTTCAGTAGCTTGTAACTGCGTTCCCGATGTTGCCAGGTCCCATGCATGCGCACAGCCGGCGAGTCATGACTGATTGCCTTGGCCTTGCCATCGTCACACACACCGCCCATGTCCGCTGACAAATTGCCCATGGCTGGGTGCTGCGCTAGCGCGGGATTACTGCCGGCCCCGGAAATGCAACTGCTGCCGCTAGCGCTTGCATGCTGGCGCTTGCATGCATGACACTGGACGTTGTTGTGTTCTTGGATGACATAGAACTGTATGCATTCCATGCTGAATACGATGCACGTGGCATCTGCAAGGGCTGGTCCACGCCACACTTCATGTACGCTCGCTTATGATGACATCATCAGCTCTGACGTCACATATGGGGCCTTACAAGGATGGAGTGCACACCGGGAAGCACGTCCAACGCAAACATCAACTATTTGCGCAAATTACAAAAGACTCTCCTAGTAAAGGGGAATCTGGCCGTGTCAGCAAGGGGTGGTGAGGCCCTTGTGGCCATCACCCCACAGAACGCCTTCCAAAAGCATCCCGTTAGCCATATAAATGGACTGAATTGAAAGATTGTCAGGGTCAAGGTCAGTGTCAGCTAGTGAAATGGCAGCTCTAACAATGTCAACTGATAGCGATTCCCAGTCATTTAAGCGGCATGTTTTGCCATATGACGTGACTTCATGGCCCAATTATTAAGGATGCGGTCACACGTAGGTTTGGGCAAAGAATCTGGATCCAAATTTGGACAATAATTTGGGTTAGAAGGCGGCAGATGAGGCCCGAATCGGGAATCAAGTTTGCCCGCGGTCACACTGTAGAGTCGAACCCAAGTTTGGACAGGCAAATTTGGGACGGTAATCTGGCATGTTCACGTAAGTCAGTTAGACTGCGCGGGGGATGCATGTACATGGCACCTGCGTGAGCAGCTGGCGAATTGGTCGCAGATTCCAAGCATGCATGGACACTTGATGGTCAGCCTCTAGCTGCTCTAGCGTTTGCTGTCTGCTCATGTGATGAAATGCCATTATGGGTCGCCAACAGACCTATCTCTGCTGTCAGTAGCCTGGGCAGAAGCCTGGACCCAAATTTGCCATGTGACCGCAAACGAAATTCGGGTGTTATTTGGGCCAAAATTTTTTCCAAATTTGGATCCAAATGACAGCCCCCAAAGGCATCGTGGCATCAGCGGCCTTACCAGCAGCACCGTCACCACCAGGTCACAAATATTACTCGCACTCTGGCCCTTCACTCTGGCCCTTCACGTAAAACTTTTGTAAACTGCCTGGGAGACGTGATTGGGGAAGGAGAAATGTGCAGCACATCCACCTGCTGGTTCTGGTGATTGATGCCAGATAGTAACAGTGTCTGAAAGAAAACGATGGAATGCCGGTTGTGCCCCAAGACTGTAAGTAGGCGCCCATCCGCCCTCATTATATAATGCCGATGCTGGGGTAGTGTGTATGAAACCAAGGGTTAGGCATCATGTTCCAGGCCAGATGCGCAGCACTGGGAGTGACGGCTTCCCTGGTGTACATACATAAATACATACACATTTGGACAAAAAATCATGTATAGGTTTGGCCACCGGCCCCACACATGACATGGCGCATGTCGTGGCCGCTGCCCTCGCATCGCCCACTGCCATGACGCCCTCCTCCCCACACTCACTCCCTTCCCCTCCCACCACTACTGCTGTCCCATGACCAGTCCCACCAGCGTTGTGGCTCCTGCAGCCCCCAGCCCCGCTCAGCCCAGCAGTTTGGACCCTCGTCTGCCTGTCAGCCCTAGCCGCTATGAATTTTGGGCGCCGGTATCTTTGGGCAGGCCAGCTACCGACCCCTGGCCAGCGCTTGGCAGGGCCACCGCCTGCTGTCGAAGTAATAGCCAACACAGCTGTGGCTCGTCTTTGGCTCAACCTGCAGGACTTCGTGCTTGCTCACCCTGTGCCACCCACAGCTTGCTGCTCAGCCGTGATCATCCTTTTTGTTCCTGCTCAATGGCCGGCTTGCTCTCAGGCTGCCGCCACCCTGGGAACTGTCAGGCCCCTGCCCGGTCGCCAACTCAGGCCCAGACTTTGTTGCTCGTCCTTTGTTTCTAGCTATAACCGTCAAACACCTGCCAGGCCATCCTATCCACTGCCAGGCCCTAACACGTTGCCATCTTAGGCCCAGGCTTTGCTTCCCGCTCTTTGTTTCCAGCTGCGCCTGCTCAACCCTTGTCTGACAGCCTTTGGCAGTACGCCTTTGTTTGTTTGCTTTGACTTCTGTGTTCTTTGCTCTTTGCGCCTTGAAGCTGCCTTCTGTTGCTCAGTGGAAGCCGGTTTGGGTGGCGTCACACAGCAAGACACCACCTCACACCCACAGCCGGCAAAGGCGGCAGCAGCAGCAGAGGGTAGCAGCCAGCTGTCAGGACTCGGGACTTGGCATGGCTTGAGCACTCAAGCCGATGTTTGCATGGACAATGTTATCGGGTGTACGAGTGTTACGCTTGGTGCGCCATGGCCACGGCAGCTGTCTGTGAGTGGGGATTCTCAAAACGACCATGGGATCACATGCGTGGGACCAGAAGTAAAGAAAAGTCAAGTTTGCATACCATCGAATTTCGTGAAGCGTTTGAGGCAATCAACACTCGGCGACAAGCAGCACGAAAGCAAAGGCACATCAAGGCACATCAAGGTCACATCAAGGAGAGGGTTGAAACGACACCCGACTTTCAAACGAACAGTTTTGCCTATACCGGCAAGCAGCCGGACGATGCTAAGTACAGCCACGTTACTTGCAGGAATGCTGCGTCTCGGTTCTGGTCTCGGCGTCCAGGCGCCTTGGCGCCAGGGTTTTGTGGCGCTTCGCCAAGCGCCGACTGTTCAGCCTTGGCGCAGAACTGTGCTGGTAAGCACTGCCCTCAATCATTCTTTCGCGGGCCTGGCGGGTCTGATGGGGCAAGTGGTGATCGCATCCTCTCTGATGTCCAGCACCGAAACAGCACCCAAGCCCCGCAGAAGTCAGCCGGTCTCTCTGAACGCTACAGTGCCTTTGCATCTATGCTCTGCAGCGGCTTTTTGGAGGTCGTTCCGAGCGAATAGTTAGCCTGCCCTAGCAGTCATGCGCGTGCCGTCTGCATTAATGCGACAGCGACACGACCAGTACAAACCAAATGAACGTTGCTGGCTGATTTGCAGAGCACGAGCGGCGCATCCAGCTGGTCCGAGGTACCATCTGAGACTGCGCTGCAAGGAAGGTTCCGTGGTGGCTACGATGCCAATCAAGGTGCACAAGCACGCCAAGGTGGTGCACAATACAACCCTCAGGGCGGTCGTGTCCCGGTGCAGCAGCAATCCATGGGTGGTCGCCCTACATCTCCATCACAACCACAGCAGTACCAGCCGCAGCAGCGCCAGTACCAGCAGCAGCAGTACCAACCTCAGCAGCAGTACCAGCCGCAGCAGCAGCAGTACCAACCTCAGCAGCAACAGTACCAGCCTCAGCAGCAGAACATGGGCGCCACGCAAGGCTTCCATACGCAAACACCGGCTTATGACCAGCACGATGGGAGCAACCTGGAAACAGGTGGGCATGCGCATGAGATCATTCTCCACATGCATGTACCATGCACTTCTGTACATGGTCTTGGCCACTTCTGCATGCACTGCAGCACTTGCGTTTCTCGCCAGGGCGCTGGTCGGATTGTTTGTTTTGCCAGCATGTGTCTCCCAGCGTGTTCGCACGGCTTCAGTGTGTTTGCTCGCCTATCCCCATGTGCATGCCTTTGCCCATGCCTTGACACCCTCTGCCCTTGTTCATGCAGATCTGGCCAACGCCACCATTGACGAGAAGTGGGCCCATCTGCGTGATTTTCCCGACCAGTGGTGGGACAACCGCGAGACCAAGAGGAACCCCAAGGGGCCGGACTACAAGCTGAGGGACAAGGCACAGGACGTGGCACTGTGGCTCAACAGGTGAGCATGCCTGATATTTTTGTTGTTTGGCTATCAAGTTCTGTCGCGCGCACCTCCGTCATGCGCACATCACATGGTGAGGCACACAGCTTGTGCATACACAGGCTTCTGCGCTAAGGCATTGTTCAAATTGACATTGCGGCTGTCAACAAGTGGTGATCAGTAGCCCACTTGCAATCTCCCTCCCCCGCCTCCTGGGACTGAAGACCACGTAAACAACAAGCTAGTTTGTGTGCTTTTCTTGCCTGGGTATCCATTTCATAGCTACCGTACGTTTCTCCATACACCTGACAGCTGTCTGATTCAAGCTTTATAGTGGCGAGCATAGAAGAGCATTTGCTTGCCAAGCTTGTCATGTTATGTTCTGTGTGCTTCTGTGCGCGCAGTAAGGACACCCCTGACTGGGTGAGGGAGGCGTATGGACTGCCAGTATACAGCGGGTGAGTGGTAGTGGAGTTCATGAACGAGTTCACATGGGTTTGTGTCTGGTGAGAGATGAAGATCATGTCTGCCAGTGGATGTGTCACACATGTAAACGTGTGAGTCAACGGATGAGTCAACGGATGACTTACGTATAGAATAGGGTATTCTCCTAGTAACTTCGCAACAAGCTTGTTAACTTGAGGTTGGATGTACAAGTGCGATGTGTGATTTGAGATTTGAGAGACAAACCCTGATGTGCAATGACATGCTTGGCACAACAATGTCAGAACGGTCCTTTCTAGCGTCCTTTCTAGCGTCTTGAGCCGTGTCGTCCTAACGACGGGCAGGCAAGCAATTTGAACTGGGCGACGCCGAAACTCTACATCAGATTGCGGCCGAGCAGGCTGAGGACGCACAACACCGAGGAGGCGCCAATGTGCGCCCTCCCCTTCCCCCTCCTCCCTCCCCGGCTGGCGATGGCAGGGTACATTAATAAGATTTACGTGTGTGTGCTTATTGAGGACAGCATGACAAGGCTAACCTGCTGCCAACCGACACCCTTACTTGTGCAACAGTCACTTGCTTTATGTACAAAGCGCTATGATACAGTTCAGGCCAGGCACTGCACATTGCTTGGCTTCAGAGTCTTCACAGTCTATTGAATCAATGGCATGCCCACTTCTGACAACCTCAGGACCAGGAAATATACTTTGACGTTTGCTTACTGGCGTGGCAACTTGTTTGTTGTTCACAGGGGCGCAGGAGGTGCGGAAGGCGGCAACTACCCTGGTGAGCGCTTGGCTGGCGCTTGGGTGGCTGACACGAGGGGAACTGTGTGTGTGTGAGCACATGTGGGTGTGTGAGCACATAAGCAGAGCACATAAGCAGAGTGTCTGAGCATACAAGGGGAATTGTGGGTGCATATCAATTTAGAATTCTGATGAATTGCAATAGCTGTGCCTGAGGATTTTAGGAGCAACCGGAATGGTGCGGGACAGACTCTGAAAAACAAGAGTCAGCTGAAAATTCATTGTCGATCCCTGAGGCCGAGCATCCAGTTATTTTTGAAGTGAGTCATGGGGCATGAGTCAACTCAACTCAGTGTTACTTGTTGCACGGTTTAGTGATTGCACTACTGTTCATGCAGACGTGAGCTTCCTTGCCACAGCCACTACCGAGGAGAAGTGGGCCCACCTGGACGCTAACCCCGATGCCTGGTGGGACAACCGCGAGACCAAGAGGAACCCCAAGGGGCCGGACTACAAGCTGAAGAGCAGGGATTTGGACGTGGCACTGTGGATCAGCAGGTGGGCTGTTTTGCGATATGTATCCTGTCTATCTATCCAACTATCTATGGACCTACCTATCTGTCTGTCCAACTATCCATCCATCTGATCATTTGATCATCTGCCTGTATTTTTCAATATACCTATTGCTAATCTGATACAACACATGACTAGCCTGACCGGGAATCCTGAGTATGTGCTCGTGAAGTGCTCTGCACACAAGGCAAAAATGTCTACCAGGTCAAGCCGTGGTTCTCCCCATAGCCAACAGCAATCACAATTCTGTGATGCTGTATGATGTGCCCGAAGGCTGGTGGCATGTGTCACGTGCAGCATGCCTCACGTGCAGCATGCCTCATGTGCAGCATGCCTCATGTGCAGCACGCTTCATGTGCAGCATGTGTCATGCGTTTGCTATGTGTGCAGTAAGGACACCCCTGGCTACATCAGGGAGCGCTTTGGACTGTCCGCAGAATCGTACCCCAACATCGGTAAGTGCATGAACCAATCACAACTTGAGTCATGCCAGGTGCTTGCAGAAATGGACATCATTGTGGCACATGCGTGGTTGTGCACTGGTCGTGCATGGCTTTGAGCATTTTCAATGGTAGCTCTGGTGTGGCTTTGAGTTGCTTGTGGCACAAGTTTACGAAGCACTGATCGTTGATCTTGCATGATGAGCGATCACATGTTGCACACAAGTGTGGGGTTCACCATGTTCAGTGAAGCTGGGCCAGCCATATAATTCCATGTTTCTTGTTTGTGGTATGGTGTAGGAGGATGCAAAGAGAGCCTGGACAGCTTTGTGTTAAACCTTTGCATGCGAGCTACCCATGCGCACCCATGCATGATTGTTTACAAATCTCTGCATGCATGCCGCCGTGCTCATGCATGCAGACTTACACACTCAAACGCATGCAGGCCTACGCACATGCCGATCCAGACTTACAGAACCACGCATACGCATACCCATGCAGACACACACCCTTGTATGCCCGTGTGCATGCAGACATGAGCTATCTTTCAGAAGCCACTACCGAGGAGAAGTGGCAGCACCTGGTTGCCAACCCTGGCGCCTGGTGGGATAACCGTGAGAGCAAGACAAACCCCAAGGCACCGGACTTCAAGCCCAAGAACAGGGACGTGAATGCTGCACTCTGGCTTAACAGGTATGGCGGCTTGGTGACATTTGTGATGGGTTTTGTTTATTACACGTCCGCCCTATTGTTATGCACACACTTGTACATGCATGCATGGATAGTGCGTACCAGGGTTATGCTAGGCAAAGCAGCTTGCTGCATGCCGGATTTGCACTTCATGTTAGCTGCAATCACATTTCAGCGTACTGCACAGCACATGTACGTATATGCATGCATGCAATGTGGTTGCTCGGTTGCAATTGGTACATGTAATGCGGTTTGCCTCACTCATCACTGGCGACTCCGCCTCACGCACGCGTTGGTATCTCACACACGTTTCTCATCACACAATATGAATTTTGTGATTGTGCGCGCAGTAAGGACACCCCTGACTGGGTGAGGGAGAAGTATGGACTGGGCCCGGCACCACAGTGAGTGATGTGTCCACTCCAGAGTGGCTGCTGTCTTGTTACGTCCGTGTCCAGCTCAGGCCAAACGTCCATCACGAATTGGAAGTCAAATCACGAGCCTACGCCAACACAAAATCTATGCGCAAACATTTGTAAGAATGAAGTCAACAGGCCAGGCCGTCTCACGAGTGTTGCCAGGCTCAAGCATCTAGAATCACCGTGTTGTGGTGTTGCTCACGTGGCGTGTCAGCTGTTGCCCATGTGGCGTGAGATTGTCCACTCACGTGATGATGTCCACATGCTGACTGTGCAGGTACACTTCGTCAGGCCCCCAGGAAGGTGAGCCGGGTGTCATGTAACGGGATGTCATGTAACTAATTCCAGTAATTGTTTGGCAAGCTGGTCTGCAGAGACTGAAGGTCAGGTTCGACATTCCTGTGTGACTTTCAGAGCGCGAGTCCGCAGTATGAAAGCCCTGCTTCTTTCGTTGTTCCTAGCTGAGTGTTCGATGTCGCAAGGCTTGATCTTGTCTGGAAAGCCGCATGGAGAGGTCGTGGTGCTTCGGCTAGAACTATGCGAGGTTTTGAGCATGCAGATCTTGTCCATAGGTACCTATTTGAGATCGCGCTGTGTCATTCTGGCTCCTGGAGCCGCCTTTGGGCGGCTAAGGTGCAGCTTGCATGGAAGACGTTTCTGGCCCAAAGCCAAAAACCCAAGTCCTCGTACGAGCCCTCTCGGGCCCAGGCGACAGAGGCTCCCCCCAAAACCCAATGCGATTAGACATTGTTCCTAATTTGCTTTGAAAGTTGACGAGCTGGAGCTCGTACAAGGTCAACTTGATCGCCTACAAAGTGACTCGCAAGAACCTTGGCTTCCAAACACCCACATTTTACGCAGCAGAAAAAGCATCATTTATAGCGCGATGCACATGGCCGTTTGCAAAACAATGCTGTGTGCATCGAGTTGGATCATTTCAAGCTGCCGGCCCTGCTGTGACCGGCCACCGGCGGCACCCGCACGCTGCGGAGTGCCCAAACCCAGCAACCGCAGCAAGGCGGGCCAGGTCGAATATGTCCAGCCAGCTGCCAAGGGCGTGGAACCGTGGAACCGCACCGGTTTATGGCAGGATATGTCAGCAGTCAAACCAGCCGGGCAGTAGCGCAGCATGATCGGATCGCGGCTCTTGAAGACTGCCTGGTTGATGCAACAGCGCACGTATCCCAGCTTCAGCAGCAGCTTGCAGATACTAAGAGAGCGTTGCAACAGAATTCAGCTGCTT
This sequence comes from Chloromonas sp. AAM2, assembly GCA_004335635.1. Lineage (NCBI taxonomy): Eukaryota > Viridiplantae > Chlorophyta > Chlorophyceae > Chlamydomonadales > Chlamydomonadaceae > Chloromonas > Chloromonas sp. AAM2. The sequence continues at coordinate 15,302 of QAXH01006651.1, read as the reverse complement.
CTGTGTTGCATGGAGAGCTAAGCCTTCCGCATGCATAGCCTTCCCCATGATGACCTGCGCACGATTCTGCTCAGGCGTGGCAGCCGCCTTGCGTGCTTTCAGCCGTTGTAAATATGACTGGAGTGTTCTGGGCTGTTCGTGAGGCTAGTCGCTGCTGTTCGTGACGACGTAAGCAAAGCACAAAGAGAAATCGTTAAGCGGTTGAGGTGCGACCTTGGGCAGGTCGTTAGCCATGACCCAGCGACCGTGAACACCCAATAGGGATATACATAAGCTGCCATTCGGCGAAGGAATTACTGCAAACGTTGCCCGGAGCGCAGAGCAAGGCCACTTACATATTCGCACTCAAATCACACAGGGAATGTCGAACCTGACTGAAGGCAACAAACTAAGCAGAGCTACACCAAAATCTACTAAATACGCACTTGGTTCATTGAGCCTCCTGACGTCTTCAATGAATGCATGACATTGCCTTTTGACTCTATCACCAGTGAAAGCACCGACCAAAGGCTATGCAGAACACCCATGCAGACATGCACATATACACGCGCGCGCATGCACGTCTGCTTACCAGATGCTCTCAACAGTGGAAGCGCTCGTCACTGCAAGGGCTATGCAGCAGCCATGCCGCGCTTGACAGCCTGCACTTGCATGCCCATGCGCACAGATATGTTTTGTGGCTGTTCAGCGCTTTTGAGGCCTGACCGTTGGATTCTACAGTGATCCACTGCACACACACACACGCGCGCGTCACCTCACACACACGTGCATTCACTCACATACAGACACACACACACGTGCACACACATGCACATGCACATGCAGACCTTACGTGGCTGACGGAAGCAAGCATCGAGGAGAAGTGGGCCCATCTCAAAAACCATCCCAATGCCTGGTGGGACAACCGCCAGACAAAGAGGAACCCCAAGGGGCCGGACTACAAGCTGAAGAGCAGGGACAAGTCCCTCGACGTGGCATTGTGGATCAGCAGGTGGGCTGTGTCATGCTTTTGCGATATGTATCCTGGCAAATCTTCTTTTTTTTCAGCAGGTGAGATCAGGTCAAACAACGGTCTATTATGATTTTTCTCTTTAGATGCTTTGTGTGAAGATGCTTTGCGTGAATACTGATCAGCCCAACTTGTTTCAAAGATATGACGATTGAACACGCAAGTTGTTTCGAGCAACTCCAGGCGACTTCTTGGCAGTACAGTTGGCAATGCACATGGTCACAAGTGCACCTGAGCCGTAAGTGAAAACGCTTAACTGCTGCTTCCGCTGCTGCTGTCATGCTTGCAGCAACGACACCCCTGAGTGGGTCATGCAGGACTCTCAGCTGGTGTAACACCACATCCAATGAGGACTCGTGTCGTCTGGATTGCCTATGTCTGAGAGCAAGGCCTGTGGCAGAGATGTGTTGTTGAGCGATGAAATCTCTGCTGCAAGGTGCCTGAATATACAAGCTTTTTGTGCAGAGCATGGCAGTAATTGTGCAACTGGCGAACAGGCAATGAGCAGTTGAAACAATTAACAGGGATTGGCAATCATCAGGAATGACAGTTTAGCAGTAAGCAGCTGCTACACTGCTTTTGGATGGGTTTTACTTGCCGTGTGGTGTATGAGGGTCCGAATTGCTGACAGCTGTGCGTGATTCCGTTCGACGTGCTGTTGTGGTGACTGTATGTGTGCGGCCTGTTCTGTGAGTATGATGCTGCACCGATGCCGTTGTTGACACACAACACCCTGAACGCCTGAAAGAAAAGAGGTCCATCGCACTTGACATTCTGTGTTACCCTGACCCATGTCCACTCCTCTGTACCAGGTGGTCATGTGAATGGCGGAACACTCTGTTTGTAGCTGCGAGCGATGCTTGCCATAGTTGCAGTACTCTTTTGGCATTGAACGCTCTGTAACTCTGGAGTCTTGTTGTCTGACGAGGACGGCGTGCACAACACTACGCACGACCAACGCAAACATTAACTGATTGCGCAACTCGCAAAAATTTCTCCTAGTAAAGGGGAATCTGGCCGTGTCAGCAGGGGGTGGTGAGGCCCTTGTGGCCATCACCCCACAGAATGCCTTCCGAAAGCATCCCGTCAGCTATATAAATGGCATGAATTGAAAGATTGTCAGGGTTAAGGTCACCGTCAGCGCCAGGGGAATGGCAACTCTCACAGTGTCAACTGTTGCCAGGCACAAAGCACCTTGCAAAAGCATTCCGTTGAAAGCAAAGATAATGAGACCAGCTAAATTTGTCAAAGGTCTCACAAGTTAAGACGTGCAACATTGGTTTAGATGACCAGACTACTGCCATCAAAGGTTCAAGCTGGTGTCAAATGTCAGTGAAGTGTAAATGAGAGATAACTCGCAACTGGTCTTCAGCTTTCGCGCAAACAAAAGCAGTACTCGAGCAGAGTTGTTCCACCGGCCTCCAGAGTCAGGGGTCTTTCAGCCGCAAGCCGGAAGTCTACAGCCCTACGTTGGTATGTATTACCTACCAGCTTCTTAAACGCTGTGCGAAAAAAATGTAACACCTATCAGCTTCTTAAAAGCTGTGCGATGCCCAGCCCATGGGTAACCCAGGCTGTGTCGTTTTGTTTTCAAAAGGTCAGATTCCCCTTTACTAGGAGAAATTTTTGCAATTTGCGCAAGTAGTTGATGTTTGCGTTGGACGTGCTTCATGGTGTGCACTCCCTCCTTGTAAGTTTCTTCTTAGACCTCCTTCAGCAACTATATCGCTCACGCACAGCAGGGTCAAGATGAGGTGCAAGCATCTTGCCTAGCAGGCGATGTATACAAACCGGTATGCATCCCATGCTGGGCAGGATGCACGTGCCAGGCTTTCTCTCCATCTCAAGTCTAGCACCTTGAGGAGCACCGAACTGAGAAAAACCTTACTCCTGCACTGGCCATATATCTCACTGTTCTGAAAAGGCTGGGCGACACTTGTGAACGTTGGGCTGCAGAACCACGCCTTGCCCTGGTTTAGTTAGAGGCGGTGCAGGCTGCACCACATCATGTCCCTGACATCAGAGTAACGTGTGCGAAAGCCATTCTGTGGGTGACAGTCCGCTGATTCGTGCAGGGTCTGCGTGATGGCTTTCGTGCAATTTGTCACTCGAATGCCCAGGGCAAGCTTTTCCACACCAGTTGCATTCAGTTCACCCGACAGGATGCCAGCACTCTCATTCACATGTTTGCAAGTGCCTCCAAGTATAACATGACAAGGCATGTTTCTGATGAACGTGTGTATTGGGTCTGGCGGCAATCCAGACTGGGATTTGGTAGACAAGTTGGACATTGTACTCACGCTATATTACACGGACGTCTTTCCTAGCAAGACTCACTGGGAGTTCTTCGCAGCAGCATCTGCGACCCTTACAACAGCAGCCTCTGCATTATTAACAAACCTATTAGGATCAATGCTGCACCCAAGGGGTTGAAGACCGACTGGCAATTCGCTTCAGACCCTTATGCAGGTCACGAGGGCAGACAAGCGTTGGACCGAGCTGCTTGAAAAAGCTGTTCAACCTGCGAGCTGCTTGGACACATGGCTACAACCTTGACGAGGACGCTAATGGGCACTGATTGCGGACGGCATGGTTTTTTTTATGTGTGCAAAGCCATGCGTGATGTTGTGTGTCTGTCGTGTGTAGATGTGTGCCAGTTCTGTGTGACTCTCAGTACTGATGCGTTTGTTTTGAAGTGGTACACTGACAGCATGAGAGTAGTGTCCTACCACGGTATGGTATGTGTGGTGTTGGTGGACGGCGTAGTGCCACTTCTGGGACAAGCATAATCATGAACGAGAGCAAAAGTGCTTTTAATAGGCACCAGTTGCTAGTGTGAGCGTCATCGTGCGTTGCAATGGTTCGAACATTAGATGCTGAGCAGCTTCTCAAGCCGAAGGCCAAACGTAAAAACAATTTGTGGGCTTGTTCGTCGGTGTGGCTATGGGGGCAAGGCCACGGGTAATCAACTGAACAACAGGATTTTGACTGATATCAAGATGTGCATTCTGCGCAGATCCCCCCCGCCCACCAAAACGCAAATGTCATCATTGCCTAATGTCGTGAGCATTGCTAGTGGTAGTTACAGATTGGGTGGGCAAGCCATCCTCCACCCTTTGGTCTGCCAGTGGTGATCATTTCAGTGACCCCAGTGGCTTGAAACGGCCCTACTACGGCTACAATCGTGTGCAGGACGTCGTTGATGGTCCTGTCTCTCACCAAATTGACAGGCACGTGGTCGCTCGTGACAAAAGACTCCTGATGGTGATACGTATGACCGCTATGATCATCCGTACATGCCAAAAGGCGCAGCCATGTTCACACCACGAGTTTGACACACACATCTGGTCGCTGAGCCGTCAAAGCCCTCAGTGTGCTCTCTCTGAAGTGTCGGGTGCTGTATATGTTGTCTGTGCGGGCCCCCAGCATAAGGAGCTGCAGACTGGGCAAGGCGCTCAGTGTGCCCAGGCCGACGTCAGTCACTCGAGTAAAGGCCATGTCCACCTCTTTGGCGACCCTGAATTCTGCAGCTTGATGACCATGTGATTCCAGTTCATTCATCGTTCATATCTTAGTATGTAGCGAGCCAGGAGGCCAAGCAGTGAGTCTAAATCCCAAGCAAAAAAAAACCAGTGAGTGGGCCAGGCAGTTTGCCAACACCACCACAACCATCAATTGCCAACAACTAACTTATCCTGGTGATATCTTCTGCTCTGCTGCAAAACAGACTGCTGAGTACAAGTACAGACTAACAGTAGGCAAAGCCCATGGAATGACTGAACAAGTGTGTGAAATTGCTGCCCGTTCAGGGAATTCAAAAAGCTCAAGGGGCCCTAGCCTGTGTGGCAACTGCTGGACTTGTGGCCCGCCAACCGACCGGCGTGAAACCAACTACTCCATACTGCTATGAGGTACTCTATACCAGCCTGTTATGAGCTACTCACTCTCTACCAGCCTGTTATGAGTCGTCTCACCTCTACACACTTCATCACCCAGGAGGTCACAGCCCCTGAAATGAGCCCCATGCAGTGTGGCGCACACGCCTGACACCTGCAGCAAGAGTGGAAAAGGGGCGTTGCGGGATAAAGGTCGAAATTGTGGCACCTGCCAGGGAGAAGGGGCGGAAAAACAGTTGCTTCGGTTGACTTTGATTGAGATTTCGGGCCCAACCGTGCATCAGGCGCCGCGTCAACCTTTTTCCGGCCCAAGTGCTCAAGTCCAAGCAGCTGAGCCCATTCAACCTTGCTTTGAAAGCATACTCTCACTCATCTCGTCACTCATCACTCACCCCTTGGCTGGTCACACTCTCACTCATTCTAGACCGGTCACATTCTTACTCACCCCTTGGCTGGTCACACTTGTGCACCAGCTGCAGTCCAGGTACTCTAGGTGTGATAGGAGTGAGAGGGGCGAGCCATCCCCTACGTCCCCACACCCATGCAGCACCAGGGAACGTAGGCCGCATGCCGCCCCGCCTTCGCACACAGCCTAAACAAAGCATGGACCAACGAATCAGGCCATGCGGTGTAACCTTGAGCTTCTGTCACTTGTGCTTGTAAATGTGACAAGTGATTCTGCCCCTCACACTGGTTGAATGTTTCAATGTATGAATAGGTCTGGATAGGCAGCGAGACACAGACATCAGGGGGCATAAGCCATGTGAGGCCCCGCCCTCGCAGAAATCCTGCACAAGCCAATGCATGAAGAAAGCAACGGAGCAGGCCATGACACAAATTGCAACTGACGTACTCTCGATGCTGGTTTGCTACCTAGCATGTGATGTCTCTATATGCAGGTGATGTCTCTATATGTAGACCAAACAACGAGTCCAGCACTGCCCTTGGACGTGCGTGTACTGTCTGCTTCTTATCATGCATGTTAGCATGTGCCACTATATGCATGTCTCCATGCACCCCTGCCCACCTTGATTCCTGCCCCAGTAATGAGCCCACAGCGCTGCAGCACCAAGTGTCGGAGGGTGGGTGGCGCCCAGAGGCCCAACTGCTCCATGCAACCGTCATCCAACCAACTGAACGCCCACCTGAAACACGTGTGGGCCAGGTAAGCATCACGTGGCAGCTAGACTGGACAAGGCAAGGTGAAGCATGGTAAGCACGTGTCTGTCTTTCCATGCGTATGTCCATGTGGCCATGCGATGAATGCCGTGTCCACTGGATCAGCACTGCATTGTGACCCCAGTCCCCAATAGCTGACACACCCTGTGTGTCCTATGACGTATGCCAGGGATGGCGTATGCCAGGGGTGACGTATGCCAGGGATGGCGTATGCCAGGGGTGACGTATGCCAGGGATGACGTATGCCAGGGGTGACGTATGCCAGGGATGACGTATGCCAGGGGT
>QAXH01006647.1:73251-99330 GCA_004335635.1 Chloromonas sp. AAM2 | reverse complement strand
GACTCATCATGTTACAGGGTCCAACATGCTGAAGAACACAGCCAACAAACCGCACCGCGTGGTGATAAGCAGCGCACGCACAGGCACAGACAGGCAAGCACGCACACAGACGAACTGTCAACACGTCATGCAGTTTTCAAACACGATGTGTTGGTAGACGATGGTGTACTGCCAGTACTGGGACAACAGTGAGACATATGGATACTGGGTCATTACAACCACTCAAAACGCACACTCAAACACTAAAGCGCAACAGTTACTGTGTCAATACGAATGGTGATGATGGTGCGGCTTGCTGATGCAAGGCACCGAGGGCGTCAGCCAATGTCCTTAAACTTGTCGTTATCCACCATTGAGGTAGGATGGGGTAATCTGATGAATGCTGATAAAGGTTGAATGATGCACAATTCTGTTGAGGCACTGTGTTCAAGTTGGACAAGTGATGCCATCTTGAGTTGGGAGATGCGGCTGGTACAGCTGTTGCGCCTGGATGAGCAAGGCTATGTCTGCGGTTCGTACATCAACCGGGCTGGTGCGGGCAGCAAGCTTTCAAAAAATTCAATTGAAACGCTTACGTTTCACAAAGCCATGTGCCTCCTGGTTTCCGCCGGGATGCTTGCCGGCTCCTGCAGCTACCACGAACATGATTATTGGGCGAAATCGCTTCGTCAAGTTCACCGCTCATGATACCATGCCTGCGACACCCGTGACCTGATGGCATCACAGAGTTCGCGCACAGAAAATCCTTAACATATTTTGTCGCATAGCAATTGTCAAGGCGTTAATGCCCATCACGCTGTGATTCCCATCAAGCTCAGAAACAGAAGCTTGCATTTCTTCTCAGCGGTTCACGACAATAGAGCCGTGCCACTAGAGACACAGGTCAATGGCTGCCATATCAGCTAATAGGCAAGCAAGCTGGTGATGACGATTGGCTACGTATTGGGCTGAGCCCATGCAGCCTCAAACTCCAGCGGATGCGGTTCTCCAGGGTACGAGGACTGAGCCCTTGGCTAAGACAGCAGGGGGCACTGGTAATGCGTCGGCTGCTCCTGGAGGACAGTTGAAGGTGCTGCTGCCCTCCACATCGCCGTCGCTGAATTCAAGCTGGTCGGCAAGCAATCAGCGGCTGGCTTCTGCACGTACTGCGGCTTCTGACGACCGGCGGCAAATCTCGCCATTTGCACAGCCGTACCCAACCACCCCAAATGGCAGTGCATTCGCTGGGGCAGACGAGGATGCAGCGACATTGCTGGAGAGATGGGAGAAAGCTCGCATACGGCAGGATCGGAGGCGACTGGAAAATGAGGCTCATGCAGAAGCTTTAGAGTACGGGGGCAGAACTGCTGGTAAATGATTTCGGCGATTGGTTGCTTTGTTGTACACATGCAGGCCTGAAAGCTTGTGTCGCTGATGTACGATGATGATGATGATGATGATGATGATGATGTGCTGCCTGCGTGTCCAGGCCACGATGCGGAGCCGCACAGCCCCTCCAGACAGTCCGTTCACAGCACTTCAAGGCGCAACAGCAAAGTGTGCAGCCCAGCAGGTACGGAGCCTGTTTGTCCAAAGGGCGGTGCGCCAGGCATTCCAGGGGCCAGGGGCAATGCATGGCCACCATTGCCTTGTGCCACACACAAACATAATGCGTTGTATGCAGTCAGTAAACACATGCTGGTGGCGAACAGACGAAAACCTTGGAACACTGTGTAAAGGGGAGCACAAGCCCTGGAATGGGGTGCAGCACTGGTTGCATGTCAGGAGCCATGAACGTGCCATGTGGTGAAGCAGACTTTCCCTTGACATGCATGCGCAGATGCCCAAACACCCACAAGGCGCGCCCGGCGTGTCAGCGACATACTGTTGCCAATTGGGACACCACTGTTTGTCAGGTACTTTGGCCCCTCATGTTCTGTTCAGGCACAACACCTGGTGACACCGGATTAATGCAGCAGCCGCATGCATGCACGGCACCATGCAAACCCTAACCACATGCGGTGAGGCGCCTGTACTGTATGTGTACTTCGTGCAGGGAAAGCCAAACATCTGAGAAACTGCACAAGCTGCAGATGTCATCCACAACGATGGCCCCACCTGTTGGCAATCGCAAGACACGCAGGAACAGCTACTCAGTGGGGTACTCAGCAGTGCCACCTGACTTTGCTCGCGCTTTGGGTAAGTGGCCTACCCTAGCCGTAGCCATACCCTAGACAAAGGAGAAGGCTTTACACAGCAGCTTTGTAACGCACTGGATCACAGCCTGGGCATGGATGTCCGCAGACAGCCTGCGTGTCAACAGCTGCACCGCTGGTGCAACCACAATGACGGTTTCTGTTCTGTTACTCTCGTCATGCTGTGGCCGACACGGGCTTATGTTGGCATGCACACAGGTATGGCCACAGGCAGCAACATGTCTCAGCCAAGCTCCCCCAAGGATCACAGCCCTCAGCTCCCCGCACCTTGGGCCAACACAGCAGGCGCCCTCAGCACCACCACCCCACGTACAGCACGCACTGCCCACATGCCATGGCAGGCCAATGGCATGGAGGATGGCCCAGCACAGGCCCGGTCCAGCCAGTCAGTTTTCCAGCCCGGAAGACCCAGCATGCCTTTGGCAGCGGGCCTGTCACCCGAGCCAACAACCACAGGATTGGGTGGCAAGCTGCGGAAGCTGCTGAGCCGCACAGCCTCACGTGCTAACCTGCTCAAACTGCCAGGCAGCGGAGGTAGCATGTACACTGCGGTAGGTGGCAACTGTGTACCGGCAAGTGCAGAGGTCAACAGATCCAAGGGTTATAAATCAGAGTTGATGTTCAGTCCATAAAGGCGGTCGGACACGGGAGTGTCACCATGACCTGCAAGGCACCAACCAGAGCCACATGGGCTGCCATGCAGCATACTGGCAAGGCATGAAACATGCGTACCACATAAGCTGCGTTATCATGTCGTGCTGGGCTGCATGGGTGTTGATATGGCAGCAGCAGTGTTTGTGATAGAAAAGATAATAATTTCAGGGTATTCGACATAACTCTAGGTTGGCAACCAACCAGACAGCCATCTGCCATGCTTCTTTCAAATTCTTGAAGCCTGGGTGTGGAATACCTTGTTTTTGGAAGGGGCACATGACGGGAAGGAAAACTTGTGTGTTTTTCTGCAGGACCGTGACATGCCCACTGGCAAGATTGGCTCTCTGGCGAGCCGCAGCCTAGCACATGAGGGTCTAGCTGAGGAGCTGGAGGGGGAGAGACCGTCCACACTGGACTCAACCGGGCAGGGGGAGGCTGCAGGTGGGTGGGGCACTGCAAGGCGCTTCAGTGTGCACAGGCTTGGTTGGTGCTGCAGTGTGAAAAAGGTTGAAAGGTGCTTCAGTGAAGGGAACACTTTGGGCAACTGAACGCAATAGGTCCAAGACTTCAGTTGGTAAGATGCCAGCAGTTGGTGAAAATGTTGCACGTGTTTTGCCTGGTTGAATACTACCAATTCTTTGCAGTGGCTAGAGCAGGAGAGACTACGGGTGTCGAGAACTAGCTAGTAAATCACAGACAATAGATAAGATGCAGTACATGCGACACGTGGTCACGGAGGGTGGCAAGTCTCATATCTCAGAGGGTCAGAGTTGGGGTTGGCACCAAGCCATGCATGCCCGATGCACATCCCCACCAGAAGACCCCATGATGCCCTCAAGTGCATGGTCCCATGCTTCAGGTGTGAGCTCTGAGTTGCCCTCATCAGGACCCGTGTCCCCAGGTGCTACGGGAGCAGACATGCGAGCAGTGGGGCTAGCCAGCTCGCCTTCATTCAAGAAGGGCATGGGCAAGTCAGCCAACAGCCAGCTCAGGCCCCTGCATGCGCTGTCGCCCTTTGTGCCACGGCTGCTCATGGATGAAATCGCAAACATGGACGAGCGGTACAAGGCCTTTGACCAGGGCGCTGTGCGAGACTTGGGCAAGGCCAGCAGCGGACTGCAGCCAAGCATGTCGGAGTTTCAGGGGGCGGTCATGATCGCAGATGTGAGCAGGGGGTGGTGAAACAGGGCTGGACGACCACAGCCACAGGGATGGTCAACCAGGGTCAGGGCTGGACCACAGCCACAGCAAGAGGACTGGGTGATTCAAGCGAGGCTGTGCTGTTGACCTTGTCAGGGTGCTGAATTGAGGGCCAGTGAGGACTGCAGGGAAGCCGGGTGGTAGTGATGCAAGGGGCACAGTTGTGATAATCTGGTGCAGAAGAAAGGGCTAACAGGTCGTCAAGGGTGATGTCAAGATCTTGTGATGACGGTGTAAGAGAGGGCACATGGCCCGGGTTTAACTTTGAGTTTTCTGGATGAGGATGGCATGATGGGACAGTTTGCTTGACATGCATTTTCATCGCCATGTCTGCAGGTCAAGGGTTTCACTCAGCTGACAGAAATCTTGTCCAAGAAAGGTAGGAGCAGACAGCACCACCAGAGGGACCTCAGCTACAGCAAGAGCAAGACGTCTGCTACAGCAAACCCGTTATGCTTTCCTGCTTACCAACTGTTGCTTTGCATGCGTTATTGCATACCTTGGTTTCGTCATGCAACCTTACCTCTGGGACCTACACTTCTTATTCTGAATCATCTATGATACTTGTACATTGTTCTCAGGCACTGCTGGAGTGGAGCTTCTGACCAACTGCATGAACAACTACTTCACACGTGTCATCAACATGATCCTGGCCTTTGATGGCGACGTGGTTAAGTTTGCGGGCGACTCCATGATTGTGGTGTTCAGCCCCACGCCCACAGAGGCCAAGGGGGAGGATCTGGGCATCCATGCGGCCACGCTGCGCTGTGCACAGTGTGCGCATGTGCTGGCAAGCAAGCTGGGGCACATGCGTATGAAGATGAACGGACAGGTGCGGCTAGGGGAGAAGCACAGGCTTATCTTGGGTCGCCAAGAAGAAGTATCACCAATTTGGCCAATAAAATGATCTAAATCAACAAAATCAACACAAAAAAGGGCAAGAAATCAACAAAACCACAGTAAGTAGCTCAAATTTAGCTATCCAATCCTTATCCAATCCTATTATTCATTTATGTTACTCAACAACAAGCTCAGTGTCAAGCTCAACAAACCGATGCAGAAGCTCAACAGTTGTGCCCGGTGTCCAGCAATGCCGAAGCACAATCAACAAGCTGCTGGCTCGGCTGCAAAAGTAACTTGGCTGTGTTTAAGGTCACTGCTCTGTCCTCACTGCCAACCCTTCCTGTCCCACTGCTCAATCTGATTTCTCAGCTTAGGCAGTGGACTGGACTGGCCAGGCACATAGACCAGCTGAGGTGGAATGCCAAGGGCATCTGTCAGCTCACTGTCCTGTGACATGCGCTGCGGCCAGCCGCGCTTGACTGGTGTAGTGTGGCGCTCGAACAGCTTCCGGAGGCGAGGCATCAAGAGAGGCATCAAGAGAGGCATCAAGAGAGGCGATCAGAATACTGTCGACAGTGTCGGCAGTGTCAGTGACGACAGTGCATTACGCGAGGCACAGGGGAGCTGTCAAGAAGCTGCGAAAACGGCGAGAGAAGTATCACGTGTTGATGAATAATCCATAAATAATCGGATTTCTGGTTTCTCAGTCGGTTTCTTTACATTTTCTCATCCGCTTTTTGTGCTTTTTTGCACATTACTTGAGACAATGTGAGAAGCACAGGCTGACCCTGGGCCGCCTAGGGCGTTGCTGCACCTCAGGTTGTCATCGATTCATCTTAAAAACGCGTTTGGTTCTCACTGAGCACCTTGGACAGCGAATGAGCACCAACCCCCAACAACCGACTGAGCAGCCAAATCTTGGACAGCAATTGAGCAACAAACCTTGAGCACAGACTGAATGAGCAACCAAACCTTGGACACCAATTGAATGAGCAACCAAACTTTGGGACACCAATTGAATGAGCAACCAAGCCTTGGACACCAACTGAGTGGAAATGTCAATCACTACTCAACAAGACAGTCCTTCCCGTGACTTTGTCGCCCCATGCTGTTGGCACCGCTTCCACAGGTTGAGCCCATCAACGTTGCCGTTACTAGAGACCCCATTGAGGTTGAGGAGGGTGGGGTCATGGTAGAAACGGATTTGCTGAGGAGGCATGCAACCATGCGGCGACCCACCAACGGCCGCATGAGCATGACCTTACTCACTGGCGCAGCAGCCAGCGGCCTCCAAGCGTCAGACAATCGCAGTCAGACGGTCGTGCAACATGCAGCACAGCAGATTTCAGCACTGCATACGATGGAAGGCAGTGGAGAGAACTCTCAGGTGCGGCAGCCTCTGGTTAATTAGGACTGTTGGGTAATAATTGGGCTCCAGAATTGGTACGGGTGAGCTTTGGTAGCCTTTGGTTTGTTAGGACTGGGAAGTTTGAAGTGGGACGGAGGAAAAAATGGCTGAGAAAGTAAATGGCTTGGTTTATGGTTGTAGGACTCAAAAGGTAGGGCTGCTACGAAGTGCGACGGCTGCCCAGTGTGCGAGCACCTTGATTGGCTGGGACCGGGTTTGGGTCTGGCAAAATGAGAGTGCAGCAATGTGGCTGCCTGGGCGTGAGGCCTAGCATTGCAAACGCAGCCTTTGCTGCAGTTTGGCAATGGTCGCATCAGCTGTAACGGTTACTGAATGAACGTGCATCCTCAGTAAACCGACCCATGGTCTGCCTTGACATGACAATGATGGCCATGTGATTTGAAACGCCAAACAACTCCAGCAAACGCTCAAGGTATAGGATAAAACGATCAGATCTCAACAAAGCACACAAACATGGGTTTCAGGACTTTTGTAGCAAGCTCTGGTGGCCATACGCAACTAGAGCCCGGCACCCACTAAATGACAACACACAAGTCGGTGCTCGGCCCAACAGGTTGCTTGGCACAAACGTCTGGAGCCTGGGCATTTGCACGTGACACTCGCATGCCATCATGCTCGCAGGCCAGTGTCATGCGCTCCGACCATTCAGGCCGTGCATCAGTATCCCTCGCATCTAATCTGGACTCGTCCCATGCACACGTCACTGTACCAAGCCAGAGCGGCCAGCTGCCAGAACTCAACCACATGGATACGATTGATGGATCCACGGGCCACCTGGAAACAGGCCCTGCCTCCGGCTCTGGCAGCCATGCGCAGCCGGCAGCGCATGTGGCAGGCAGTGGCACCAGCTTCACGAAGAACAAACGTGCAAATTGGCTGACAAGCGTGATGGGGGCGAGCAAGCGGGGCAATGGGGGCGCCTCAACCGGGGGCAGCGGCGGGGTAATGGTGAGCGCAGGTGGCAGCGGCAGCAGTGCTAGTAGCAAGGCGGGAAAAATCGGGCTTGGCGGGGAGGCGGGAGGCATGCACAGCTCTCTGGGTGGTTCGCCGGCTGGGTCTACGGCTGCTTCCTTAGCGGGGAGTCCCACGGCCTCAATCGCAAGTGCATTGCGGGGTGCACGGGCGCGGGCACGGACAGACGTGGGGATCATGGGCGGGGCGGGCGGGGGCGTGGAAGCGAGCGGGAAACTCCTCCGCAGTGAGAAGACCAGCGATGCTGCTTTGTGGGGGGAGGGCACAGGTGGCAACATGGTGCGGCGGGAGATGTCTCTGGCATCCAAGCTCAACATGCCTCCACCCGTGCGCCCCATTGTACAGAACAGGTGTGTGTGTGTGTGTGTGTGTGTGTGCATGTTAATTTACATCGGGAGCGCTTTTTCATGCTAAGATAGGATGGAGCAATCATACTCTACAGCGTATGGCAAAACACAGGGGTTTCAAGCCCTCTGTAACAAGCTCCTGCGTAAAGCCATCACCATGATGGACAAGTGTATGATGCTTGGACCCCTGCAATGTTGTATGGGATGCCTTCTAGCCTGCACACGGTTCTGTCCATGTTGTCTTTTCGTGCGAGGGCATTCCATTAGCACGTCTTACACATGTAAAGAGGACCCACCAAGTCAGCAGTGGAAATCATTGGAAGTGCTATCATACTCGCTGTGAAGTTCAACTGGCTGCCCTGCGATTTGTCCTATCTGCAACGCTTGAGGCTACAAAGTCCTGCCCAATTCTAGTGTCTCAGACTGTTGTACGTTGTGTTTTCCTGGCAGTTCGCGCAACTCAACAAGCATGATGAGCGCTAGCTTTGGCATGGTGGGCACGGCAGAGGCGGATCTGTCCCAGACAGGCAGCTTTACCATGGATGGCTACTTGCGTCTGGGTGGGGCTGGGCAGGGGCCGTTGGCAGCTGGGGCGCGGCGGCCGCCTGCTGAAAGCTGGGCTGCAAAGTTCCAGAACCTGTCAAGCGGCGTGATGGGGTCAGCAGGCGCCAACGGCAGCGCAAGCCAAGCCCACGATGCTGTTCAACGCAGCAACACCAGCCTTGGTTCTTCCCGTCCCGCTCTCGCCCTTCCTGAGGCGCTACAGGAAGTATCAGACGAGTCTGGACCGTTGAAATCACGATTCAGCAACGAACAGGAGACAGTTGGCTCTGGTGGTGTGCATGGAAATTTGCATGTGACAGTCAGTGGCCCAAGCCGCAGTGGTCCAAGCCGCAGTGGCCCCAGCCGCAGCCGGTTGGGCATGCGGCACCTGTTTGGCAGCCCCAAGAAAGGACCCTCGGCCAGCAGCCTGGAAGGGAATGCTGTTGGTGGTGGTTCACGCACGACTAGCAGCAGCGCCCCACCCTTGACAAAGATACCTGGCGATGATGAACCAACCGCTAATGCTGGACAGGCACAAACGGGGCAGGCTGCGCCTGCTGCTCCTGCCGTGGTGGAGTGGAGCGAAGATAGCTACGCCATTGAAATGGTGGCAGCAGATAACTCCTTCTCAGGGCCTGGAAGCGCACAGGGCACAGGGCTGAGACTGTCTGTGCGTGCCACTGCTAACGGTGGCAGCAAGTCATTTCGCCGCGGTGGGGCGGGCTGGGGCACAGGCACCCTTGATAACGTAAATATCGATGGTTACATGGCGCCTGGCGGTGTAGGGCAGCCGATTGGCGAGGGCAGTGAGGGTGATAGCCCAGCTGCACAGACCAGAGGGCGGTTTTCACTGGCCCAGGGCTTGCAAAATGGCGTCCTGGTGAAGGCCAGTCACTCTAACCCGCACATGCTGGCCACGGCCTTGCATCCCATTACCAACTTCCCCATTCAAGCGCTACAGGTAATACAAGCTCAGGGTTCAGTAACTTGCATGTGTTGCAACATTTACATTTGCAAGCTGCTGCGCTGTACTCATGACAAACACTATGTCTAGTCAACATCGCTGGCCCAGGGTCGAGTAACTTGCAAGTGCTCGTACACTTTTACACGCTGCTGCGCTGCACTGACCAACATCCATGCCACCCACCTTGGTTTGTTGCTGCATAGTACACCCAGCAAGACGATCAGTTAGCAGGATGGAAGGCGGGAAAAAAACAGGCAACAAGACGTGACAGGAGGTAGTGGGTGTGTGCTCGTTAGCTGTCACTCATCTACACAGACCAGCAACAATAACAACAACAACAACTGAGTAATAACTGAGCTCTGGGAGCTGGAACACCTGCAACACACCGGGATGCATTGCTGCAACGATGCTGCCGTCTTTTTGGTTGTTTTGTTGCAGGCCTCCGAGCTGACCAGCCTGAGCATATCTTCTCTGCATAGCACTCCTCCGTCTACTTCGGCCAGCAACTTTCCAAGTCAGGGTGACGTATCCAGCCTGCCTCACAGGGCAGTGCAGCAACAAGCAGCTGACAGCACGGCTGAGGCATGCAACAATGGCTCAGGGCCGGTGGCAGAAGGCGTGTGTCAGTGGGAAGCATCAGACCAGTGCGAGCAAGGTTGGCATTGCTGGCGGCAGTGGGAACAGGCTCGTTCGTTGTTTGCTTACGGCAGGAGTAAACCACGCCGTAGCAGCACTGGTGGTTGTGTCAGGCCTGTGGCACCGGGTCTAGAAACGTTGCATCATGTGGAAGCGAGCGGCAGGGCCAGCAAACCGAGGCGTAGCAGTACTGGAGGCTTTGCAGGGCCTGTGGCAGAAGGCGTGTTCACTAGAGAAGTGGTGAATTCAAGCGTCGAGAATGGTCAGTCGGAGACGCTGTTTGACGTCAATGGCGACCCATGGCGTGCAAGCGGGGGCGATGATCCAGGGACACGCCGTGTGGGCAGCACAAGCTTGAAAGCGAGTTTCATCATGGGCAAGGTCCGGAGCTGGTTCGTGGCCAACACGTCCAGCAAAACGCTCAACGGCCAGGCAAAAGGGAGAGGAGACGACCGGGACGACTCGTCTGCAGGTAGGCAACTGCGTCCTGATGCATGTGTGAGATACAGGCGTGCATGTGTATGGCTTCACAGCAGGCGCTCTTGTGTGTGCATCAATAGCCAACCAACGGCGTTGGAATCGACGAGCACAGTCAACGTCTTGTAGAAATGACTTCGATGAATGGTCCCACCGCGCTAAGGGGTTCAGAACGTTGAGACTTGTTCAGTGAAGCTCGCTCGCTTTGAAACGGTCCTTGCCTGAACATGACAAGGTGTGTGAGAAACGACGTGTTGCCAGCGATCCTGGTTTGACAGTGCATCTCTGCTTCTGCATCCGTTCTGCTTGGTTTATAATCCTGCATGCGGTTGTTCATGACCTTGCAGGAAGCGACTCACCCACGAGCAATTCGTTTGGTTACCAGACGGCGCCGATGGGCCGCATCGCTGCTGTCGCCCCCACATACACCAAGCCACGCGACTCTGTCATGGAGGAGGTGCAGAACAGCGAGTTCAGCCTCAAAATCATGATCAGCGCGGGAAGCATATGTGTTTTCCAGGTGGGTGGCATGGCGCTCAGCAGCTGCCTTTGCTCCATATCCTTGCAGTCCGCGGAGTCAGGCGATAAGTATTCCCATAGCTTATTGAATAGATCTGAGACCTGTTGACTTGATAGATCTGACAGGGTGATCAACCCTTGGAGTTGGCCGGCTTTTTTCAGTGCGCTCTCGATGCATGGCGCATGGTCTGTGCCTAGCTCACCAGACGGTATAGTCCTTTTGCTGTTTCAGGTCGGTGGCCTGATTGACGAGGTGACCGACCCGACAGTGCCCGAGGTGCCTCACTGGGAATTCTTCATCGGAGACCGCCCGATGGCACCGCTCAGAGATCAGAACAGCCGTCGCCGATGCATTGCACAGCTGGCAGCGATAGAGGACCAGGCAGGCGCAGGGGAGGTCGTCGGAAGCAGAGAGGTGCGTGGAGTGCAGGAGCGGGCATGGAATTGACGTTGTGGGGTGCAAGAAGCATGTCGCCTGGTATTCAGCAGGCGTCCAGCGCGCGAAGCAGGCTGGTTGAATGCTTGTATACATAGCAGTGAGTGAAGAAGGCGTATTCATGTCATGTACGCAGTCATTGCCGGCTTTTCGCCAGTCACATTTTTATGCATGTGCACACACAACCTTGCACACCTTGCAGGTCATGGACCTGATCGAGACCGAGTGGGACATTGAGCTCCTGCCTGACGATGTTGGCAAACTGCGCGGACCTGGACGGCCCTTTGTTATCCCGCAGCGGCAGCCTCAGCCTCTCGTTCGCATGCTCAAGCCATCAGGAACCTTTTCTCAGGGTGCTAAGCAAAGGCACGGCACACACAGAGACGATAGCCCATCTCCTCCTTCCACAACGAGAGTTGAGGACGTTGCTGTGGCGTTTGGACCGGTTTCGAGCAGCAAAGTGGAGGCGCTCGTTGCCATTGGGAGAAGTGCACCAGTGGTGGTATTGGATGACCATATCGAGGACCAAGTAGATCATGATCTTGCAGAATTCTTTCAGCTTCCCGAACACATCCAGCGACGCATGGCGGGTGTTCTTCGAATGCATGTGTTGGGCAGCGTCCGCTCTCGCATTGAAGCAGGGCACTTGGATTTCATCAACGAGATCCGCCCTCTTACGATTCTGTTCCTTGGGTTCCCGTCACTGCTCCAAGACGTCGACGATGTGTCCCATGAGGACCAGATCTCATGCGTACAGTACTGCATTCAGAAGGTGCAGGAAGTTATGCGAAAATGGGACGGGTCGCTGCTGCAGTTCCGATGCGATGAAAAAGGTTTTGTCGGCATCTGCGCATTCGGCCTGCCCGGCCACACGCACGAAGACAACCCTTCCAGAGGCATCCTGGCAGCCCTGGACTTGCATCATAGGATCAAACTGAAGCAGCACAGGGTGTGCATCGGCGTGACAACGGGCGACCTGCTATGTACGTGCGTCGGCGCGAGGAAAATGCGCTCAGAGTACACAGTGTTCGGAGATGCCATCAACTTGTCCGCTCGACTAATGGTCAAATGCAAGAAAGGTGAGGGACTGCTTTGTCGACAAGCGCCGCGCCCTGTGGGATTGCGTGACAAAGCCTTGCCTGCATTCATGCAATTTGGGCACCAGTGCACAAACTCCAGCGTGACATGCTACCCAGATGCTTCGGCACAGTCAAGGCATACCACACTTGAAAAAGCAGTTCGAGGCAGATCTCGTTTCCATCATGCCAGGGCTATGAATACATTGCCAGCGTCGGTGTTGCTGTTGTCTTTTTTTCTTTGGCTGATCGCCATGCACTCCGGCTGCCTTTACAGTGTTGCAGCTGCGGTGACAATGTTGCCGTTTGAATCAGTCAAACCGGCCCTGCCGTAACCACCGTCGACTCACACACGCCTCTGGTTCCTTCACCTTGCAGGCAATGTGGGTGATATCCTGTGCGACCATCCCACGCATGCACATGCCAAATTCAAGGCATGCTTTGAGGAGCTTGAACCGCTAATGGTCAAGGGCAAGAAGCTGCCGGTGAGAGATTGGTCAACCCAGTTGGCACATGCTTGGTTCCCAATGACCTATCTGACCATCACGCCTAGGTCCAGGCATGCCCAATCCGTACAGTTCCAGCAACCGAAAGGCATGCCAGCATGTGATGTCCGTTTCAGGTGCACGTGTTCCACGTGACTGCCTTTGACAAGGCTGCTGCTGCTGCCAACGCCGCCGCTGAGAATCAGGCCAACATGGACAATCACCACGGTGACGGGCCCCGCACCCCGGGTAGCGTTGACCGGCCACTGGTCGGGCGTGACACAGAGACCTCCTTCATTCTCAACAGGGCGGCAAACATGATTGCCGGCATGGCCACGGGCGGAGCGATTGTGATCGAGGGAAACACAGGTGCGGATGAGGAAGGGGACTGGTTTGTTGGGCTGTGTAAAGACGGAAGCTACTCTCTCGTCGCTTCAGGTGACTCTTCTTTGGCGTGATGGCGGAGAAAGAGTGTGCAGCTGACCATTTCCGTATTGGTCCTTCGGTGTTTTGTTTTCCAGGTATGGGCAAGACAAAGCTGTTGACTGAAGTTCGCAAGTCCCTGGAGCGCATCCATGCCGACACCGTCTTTTCGGGCAAGCCCGCCTTCCACCTGTTCTTTGGGCTGGCAGACATTGCCAACAAGAACTCCAAGCTGCACCCGTGGAGGAGAACCTTCCAGGAACTGTTCGCTATGGACCGAGCTAGGTGAGCAAGGTTACTCGCTTATGAATCGTATGGCATGCTCAGTGCCCAGTGTTTTTGCCTAGCATTGTAATAAAAATTCTTCAGAAATAAGAAAGAAACTAGATAGAACTCATGTTCTTCTGTCCAATGCCCTCTGTTGTGAATTTCCAAGGAAACGCCGAGTCGCAACGGACTGAACAATAACAAAGATCAATGCAAAGGCGTTTGTTAGGTACATTGGCAGCGCCACTGGGTTGTCAGCAAATCGTCATACTGTCACACCCCTCTATGTGCTCAATCAAGAAGTAAGCACTTCAAAAGTCACACTTTGACCTGTGTTGAAAGTGATTGTTGTCGCTGGCCCCAGATTGTCCTGCACATTTTGTTTGTTTATTCGCGCTTGCAGATCGCTCCAGCAGCAGCAGCAGCAGCTTGATGGCAACAGCAGCACTTCCCCTGTGTCCGGACAACAACACCGTTCCAGTTCATCCGACGCAGCAGTCACTGCGCTCGGCAACCAACTCGCAGCCCAGATTCCCGCCTACAACTCCGAATGGAGCAAGCATTTAGCCGAGCTGGTTGACATTCCGTTGGGCCTGGTGCCCAGAGGAATGCATCAACCGATCGACAACTTTGTGCTTCCCGGCAGTGGGGGTGGGGCCGGAGTGTCGGATTTGCTTGGTTTCGGCCAAGCTGGTGCTAGCATGCAACAGGGTCAAAACGCACAGGAACCTGTGTCCGATGGTGCTCTGGGGAGCGTCGGCGGTGGTGGGCGGTTTCCAGTTGTTTCTGTTACGCTGCCTCCGTCAAACAGCGGCGTGGGGTCCTTGTTGTCGGGCGGGGGAGCGGGTCCCAGCGGGGGTGGCGCTGGGTGTGCGCAACTCAATCAGCAGCTGACATTAGGCAGTGAAGCAAACGGTGCTGTGATGATGGGCCCTGACACGCCTCGTGGCCACTTACTGTTGGCCAGCGGCAACATGTCATTGGCTGCGGAAACGAAGTATGCTCGCGTAAGCAGCAATGTCAATGACACCTCCAGCATCATGGGCCGTGCGCTTGCGGGGGCATGGGCAGGCATCGGCAGTCTGACTGGGAACACCAGCAGTCGAGGAGGTCGAGCCTACACGCAACCGCCGACATTAGGACAGACGTCAGAGTCAGTCCAAGGCGGTGGTGCGCTGTGCCAGGTGCTCAACACGCCTCGCAAATCATCGCTTGAACCGATGGCATCTCTGCCACAAGACGGAGACATGCACCCCCAGGTTACATCCACCGATCGATCGACGGTTGGTCTGGTACCCAGCCTCACCAACCATGCACCCCTGCTGCCCTCCCGCAGCTTCAACATGCAACGCAGCCCATCGAGCGTGCATGCAGCAGCCATGCAAGGCAGCATGGCCGGTGCAGCAACCTTTCCACCAGCCGCAGGGCCTCCCATGCTACACACTGCAGGCCCTAGCCTTCACGTGGCTGCGCCTAGCATGCTTGGCCCTGGCAACGGCGGCACGGGGAACACAGCGGCTGCCACTAGTGCTGCACCTTTGAAGAAAAACTCACTCAACTTCCTAGTCCACGTGATCAGGGAATACACGTCCTTGTACGGCCCTATCATCATCATGCTGGAGAACTTGCATGAGTTTGATACGTGGTCGTGGCAGCTGCTTGTTAAGGTGGCAGAAGTCCTGTCACCCTCAGTGCTCATCCTGGCCACCACTCGGCCTATTGAGATGTCACCTTCAACCACAAGCATGCAGGTAAGAACGACTTGGGATGCAGGTAAGAACTGCATGCCAAGAACGACTTGGCATGCAGGTAAGAACGACTCAAAAGGGTCCGACTTGGAATCAGGGTTAACCTCCGGGTCCCAAGAACAAATCCAAGGTTTGCTGCTGAGCTTGAAGGCAGGAAGGCTTGGATTTGTGGGCAGGAAGGAACGGTAAGGAAAGCCTGAGGTTTTTGGGCAGGTGTCAATGTATGCTCGCTGATGTTTAAGCCAGGTTCACGCTGTTGGCATTTGCGACTGGAAGCTGCCAGATATCCGCAAATCTTGTTCAGTCATCAAAACTGACAGCCTCTGTGCAGTGGTCAGAGTGTGCAAGCAGTCACAGGCGCCAGCTCGCGTACAACGTGCATGTCAAACTACACGCTTGTTCAAGCTATAGGATGTGAACCTGCTAATGAGCCTACACACAACCTTGGCACTGCTCTTGCCATTTAAAGCGTGCCATGTACTACTCACTCACCCGGGCCTGTGCTCCTCTGCCTTGTGCTGCAAATGAAAGCTGCATGAGATCAAGCGGTTTCGTGATCACAGCAACCCCCACAGCCTCTGGTCAGTGGTTAGAATGTGAAGGTACATGCAGGCGTCCGCGCTGCCGTAAAAAGCACACACGTGTGTGCTCGTCCGCGTTGTGCTTCTTCAGGTCCACAGCAAGGCTGCCTTGTACCAGAAGGTCGCCACCATGTACCGTCATCTGCTCAAGCTGCCCACCACCTCCAAGGTTCACCTCGAGCCCTTCACCTTCCAGCAGACCAAGGCACTCATGCAAGGCCTGGCTGATAACAGCCTGTTCCCGGATCAGTACGTCCTGGCGGTGAAGGAGAAGACGGGAGGCATGCCACTGTACATTGAAAAGGTGGGTCAGTTGGGTTGGTTGGTCAGTTACTTAGTGGTTTGGTTGGTCGAGGTAGGTCACCCATGCCTGCTGAGTCTGAGGGGCCTGCATTTCATGCACCGCTAGCTTGTTTGGTGCGTCAGTTAGCCAGTCCATGTGTTGGTTGGCCATGCATGTCTGCAAGGCTCTGCAGCCCTGATGGCGTCCTGTCCTGCATAGCTATCAATATCATGTGTTGTGCTTGACACCATGCGGCCTCTGCCCTGCCAGTCACGCTCCTCACCGAGCGAATGGTTGATGACAGTCGCCCACTCCTTGACATGTGATCCATAGTTCGATGCTTGCTTCTGTTCATGATCAGTGGAGGCGGCAGGTTGCGGGCAACCTCCCATCTCATTCTCGGTCTCTCATCTCCGTCTCTGTCTCTCGTCTCCGTCTCCATTTCTCATTTCATGGTGATCATGCTCCTGTTTGCCCTTGCTGCGCTAAGTCAGTTTGTGTTCCATCAGTCAGATGCTTGGTCTTTCTTGTACCTGCTGTGCCATGGCAGGTGACGGAGTTCCTGTGCCAGAAGCCGTGGCTGGCCGATCAGGGTGGCGAGTTCACGGCCACCGTCAACAAGATGATCCGCAACCTCAACTTCCAGCAGGTCATCATTGAGCGCATGGACAGGCTCAAACCGGCCATACACCTAACTCTCAAGGTGAGATGCTATAACCAGCTGCAGGGAATGCCTTGGCATAGCAAAATGATGTGTGTTGGACAGCAGCAGCAACTTGAGATGCAAACAAAACGGCTTGGCAGTCATAGAGATACTTGGAGGCGATTGAAGGCCGGCAACAGCTCTTCTTCGCATTGCATGCGGTGATGGCCGCATAAATACAAGCCACGCACTGGCAACAGCAATAGATAGTTTGAACATCATAGAAATCTTTTGAACACTCAAAGGCGATGGTGGTCAGGCCCTTGATTTGGATTTGCCCATACGAGCTTCAATTCAGTGCTGGCGCTGGTGGCAGTGGAGTGGTACTGATTTTGATGTGAATTGATGCATGTTGATGTCACAGTGTTGATGTCACAAGGTATGTGAATGTATGCCTGTTCATTGTTGCGTCACAAGGTGATGTTACAACAAGGTTATCCTCCTCTCATCTTGATACATTTGTGTATCTCTGTCCATCTCTGTCCCTGCTTGACATTTCGTTTCCATGTTTCAATTTGTGTTCGCAGGTTGCATCTGTGATGGGTCAGTGGGTAGACCTGGACATTCTGTACAAGTTCTACCCGATCAACAACAGCAAGGCCGAGCTCAGGGGGCACCTGGTGGAGCTGGAGCGGGGCAACTTTCTCAAGCCAACCGACACGGACGGGGTGTGGGAGTTCAACATGGTGGAGAGGGACATCGTGTACGAGGTGAATGCATGGCGTGTGCACGTGCATGCGCTGAGGTCAAGGTTTTGCACGCGCACGCACACACCAATCGCTGCCGAGCAATCATGAACTTACATGTGTGTTCAAGCTCTGTAAATACACATTGCTTTGTTGCGTCAATGCTCCATATATTGCTGCCCCTCCTTGCTGCCTCCGCCCCTTGCCCTGTGCCTGCGCCGCCCAGGGTTGACATGCTCAGTCCTGACGCTGCCCTGCCGCCCCTCAGGTGATCCCGCACTACCAGCGGCGGCGTCTGCACGCCAAGCTCGCCCAGGAGCTGGAGCGGTCGCTGGAGGAGCACCACGTGGCCACCCTCACCACCATCGCATACCACTGGAACCAGGCGTGCATGGGGCATGAGGTCACGGAGGTGGAGTGCGCTTTGAAGGTAAGAAACCACTGGTGTTTGTCGTTTGGAAGCAGGGCCGACACTTACTTTTTGGGACGGTGGAAGCCAGGTCTGGCATTTGCAACGAGGAACCAGTCCGGCGTTCAAGGACACCCACACTCGTGCATAGCAGTGCACGGTTGGTGGATGTTGACTGGACTGAGCTGCCAGGTTGACTCTGTGGCCATCAGTAAAAATGTAAGAGCTGTAAGAAATGTGAGTGTGGGAGCAACTGAAAGCATGTGAGACGGCTGTTGGAGCAGCAGGAAAACGAAAGCGAAAGGTCATTGCTAAAACCTGGTGTGCAGGCCATTGAGTACTGGCAGCGCGCGGCCGAGGCGGGCTACTCGGGCAGCAGCCTGATGGAGGCCTTACGGCTGTACCAGAAGGCCGCGCAGATAGCGGAGCTGCTCGGGGAATCCATGAGCAGCTCGTTCCAGGTGAGGGCAAGCACATGACGCCTGACTATCTCTCTCTGAGGGCTGCTGTTGCTGTGTGAAAGATGGAATGTGCACTGGCAACTTCAAAAGGCTGTGTATCCTTGAGTGGGTCTGTGGGCCTTCCGATATACGGTCGTCTAGGCATTTCAAGGGCAGTATACGCAATTGAAGATCTCTACCCAATGAAGGGACAGGCAAAGCATTCTTCGGTAATTTAGTCAACCAGGTGAAACGAACTCTTTAGAGGACTGCTTGCAGCATCCCACGCACATGAAGCGTGACGCTGCTGGCCGCACACGCACTGATGCGCCGCCATCCCTCTTTCCCCCTCTCAGGCGAACAACAGCCAGCGGCCCAGTGTTGACGTTGAGGGCGGCTCTACGGAAGTCAAGCACCAGGCCGATGGCGGTCTGAGCAGCAGCGGGGGTGGGGGCGGTGAGGACGGCTACGGCGATGACATGGACGACAACAACGCCAGCTTCACGGCGGTAGGCGCTGCCTTCCGGGGCCACCTCAACTGGACCTTGATTAGTCGCATCACCCGGGCGCAGTGGGAGAAATCCATGGCGTCCTGCTGCCTGGGCATTGTCATGCAACACAGGCTGGAGTTCAGCAACCAGGTGCGGCGTCTTTGGGATCACAGATTGTTTTTGCGATCAGCGCACTTTCAGCATAATGCACATTATCAGGGACAGCAGCAGTGCGCTCAGTGAGTGCACAGCTGGGGTTGGACAGGAAGGGTTGGGGAAGGGTTGGCATTCCTGCGTTCACTCGAACGGTGTGCAACTTCGAAAACTTTGTCATGCTGCTCCTTGGTGTTGCTGCAGTGCTTGATCTGCATGTGTTTGACGTTGCGCTATCGTTGTGTTCAGATGGAGTTCTGGGACTCAGAGGACTACTTTGAGCTCCTGACTGAGCACGCCATTCGCGGCCTGATGCTGCTGGGCGCGCCCCACCCCCAGGACGTGCTGCTGCAGGACAAGAAGCCCACGCCCATGGAACGGATACTGTGCTGCTTTCGCGTGAGGCAGGACGAGCCGTCGGGATGGCAGGTGCGAGCTGGAATAGGAAACTCCAAAACTCAGGACGAAACCACGATGAAAGGAAGGTCATGTGACAGTAGCTGTAGCTATGTTTTCCTGCATTCAACCTTGTCCCTGTCACCAGCGCCATAACTTCATTCGCTGTTTCAGGTAAGCTTGCTCGCAAGCTCGCCGCTTTTTGCAACTTTATTCGCTCATTGCCCATGTACCTGATGCTGTGCAAGCAGGAGGGTGTCGTTCTTCAAGATCAGGAGGTGACCGAAATCAGGGACATCTTGTTGGTGCTGATCATCGCCGCTGAGCACTACAGCTTGCAGCAGAATGGCGATGAGTACGTGCGGCTGCTCACGTTCTGCAAGCGGGTGTGCATCTTCTTCAACAAGTGCTCGGACACAGGGCTGGATCCTTTCACGGACATACAATCGGCGTGCACAACACGCATTAAAAACTTCCGCACAAGGAGGTAAGCGCAAATTTCTCGCGCATGCACACGCTTGCATGCGATGCTTGCACACGCACCGATACTTGCATGCAGAAACTTGCAGCTTGCAAATCGTTGCTCACAATGCTTGCATACGAGACTAGCTTGCAGGCTGACTCTGTCTGTCTTCGCAGAGTGTGTCGC
The DNA here is from genome assembly GCA_004335635.1 of Chloromonas sp. AAM2. Taxonomy (NCBI): domain Eukaryota; kingdom Viridiplantae; phylum Chlorophyta; class Chlorophyceae; order Chlamydomonadales; family Chlamydomonadaceae; genus Chloromonas; species Chloromonas sp. AAM2. The sequence continues at coordinate 79,325 of QAXH01006647.1, read as the reverse complement.
TGTTATTTCTTGTCGTTTTTGTTTGCGTTTTTCTCAGGGGAGCTGCCGTCGCTCCGGACTTTGAGCTGAACTCGCCGACCAAGGATGAACTAGGGCTTGACACGTACTACCTGGCTGACATGGCGGCCGTTCAAGGGTCGCAGGCCGAGCACTAGGCGAGCTGCTTTGAGGCATGAGACATGTTTTTTGCCTTGGGGCTGGGAAACGTACATGCCTTTGCAAAGCAGCACGCTAGGCAGTCGTGCGCCGAACTTGGGTCGCAATCTACATGGGATCCGTAGTCAGGTTATGGGAGCACGCGCACTGCGCATTGCTGTCCTGGGATTGAGTCACCCAGGCGCACTGACACTGTGAATGCGGCAACGCATCAGTTACGCTGGATTTGAGCGCCGTAATACCTTGGCGGTGCGTACATCTGCACTGATCAGGCAATGCCATCTTCAAGCACTACTGGGGCGCACAGGAAGCTTGGCTGTTGGCGTCGTGAGGCTGCAGGATGCTGACCGCTGGGTCCATGCGCAACTTGAGCCCTCAACATGGTTTATGATGCCTCCAAGGTTCTGTGAGCTGTGTGCTGCACATGATACGGTAGTTGAGCGGCAAAGTGTGTTATCTGTGTGCATGTCTGATTGATCCTCAACTCGGCAGCCTGGTCCTGGTCCAGGTCCAGGCCTGGTTGCATGCTGGTCCAGATGTCGCTAGGCATGCGCAACGTTTCATTTTGTTGTCCTGATAATTTATTTGGAAACACGCAGCATGTCAGCGGTAGCTGCGAGCCTGGCCACATATGACATGGGTGTACAAGTTGACTGCATGCTACAGGAGTAAGTCTGACCTCTTTCATGCCTTGATATTCAGGTCTCAGCAAGAGAGACTTACCAGCAAATTAATGTCGGTTTGCTGTCTCCTGCACATACTGCTTGATCCATATCTGCCTGGCTTACTTTCTAAGCAGGTTGTGCTTGCTCATCTTCTAAAATGTTCATCAAGCGGTGCCCATCCCGTTCCGTGTCCTCTGACGGCTTCCCTGGTGTAAATACATATATATATCAAACGTGTTTCGTTTTCTTGCATTTCATTTGGTTGGTCGTTTCCCGCTGTGCTTTTGGCTCAAGGATGCTGTGAAGGTATCCAGAGTCTGATCACATGAGGGGGGAGGGTTTCACTTACACTTATGCATGTCTTCCGTTGACGCCTGTGTATGAACGGGCTTCTGAATCGTGGTGGAGCTTAGTATTCACAGTTTTCATCCTGGTGTATTGTGCTTGTAGGCTTTTAGAAGTATTTTGATACTTTAGCTTTAGGTCCCCCATTACCCGTGCACAGGGATGGTTCAGCATCTGGTGCTAGGACGAGGATTACAACCCACTGATTTGCAGATTGGACATTGCGAGGTTGAGAACACTGACGATGGTTGATAGAATGTGCACAACTGATTGTGTTGCACATCAACGCTTTGAGCCCAGACATGGTCTGCTGACTCCTATGTTCCGTGTTAGACCAGCTGAGTGCTATCAAAAGTCTGCGTTGTCTGTTGCCTTCCTTATGGCAGGGTTGCCCGACTATTATCCACGTGTTGTTCTTTCCAACACTGATGCGTGGACTGATACAAACGGATGAACTGAATACGCTTGTCCAATCATAACTTGTGCTTCTAGCATCGATTTCCAAGTGTTACCCCTGCAACGCGAATGCAAAAGGTCGCTTTTTCAAGTGATTCGATAAACGCCACTGCCTCAGCAGAGACATTTGGCAGTGCAGCAGGCAGTGCAGTAGGCTGTGCAGCGGTTGCTACATGAGACAAGAACATGTCGCTATCATGCCTCCTAGTCGTGATCTGGTCAATCAAACGATTCAGTTAAGAGGGCTTGCATGCCGTCAACCGGACCTCACAACGTTTTATACTCATGGCTGGCCGCACACGCAACGGCTCGCCATCAGGGTGTGCATGTCGCACGCAGGCATTTGGCATCATTGTCACCTTAGACTTGCTCATCAACTGCCCTTGGATCAGAGCGATTAATAGACAAGCAGTACAACTTGTCCACATTCATTCAGGTTGAGATGCAGGTTCGCTTTAGACTCAGGCTGGGTGCTGGAAGCAAGGTTGTTATGACAAAGATACTGGAAACCGAATGCTGTAGTGAAACACGTCCGGTGACCTGCACCAGCCCTGCTTGAGCTGAGCACCCCAGGTAGTGCAGCTGGACAAGCCATTGCCGGACTGGAGTGCACGGCTGCACCGCAGGTTACAAGGCTTTGGGAGTCATACTGGTTTGGGGGTTGCTGTGGGGCAGAGAAAGCTGGTGTGCATGCGGGGGACAGGTTGATGCCTCGCACTTGGGCGGAGGACATCACTTCTGCCCCGCAGAGGGACCATTTGCATCGCTAGCACTATCCGGAAGGCTGGAGTTTCAACAGGGCGAACCCTGTTGCCATTGGCACCGCCGGCAGAGCTCTGCCCCATGCAACGCTGGCACAGCGGGATCTGGCACAATGCATTTGCATGTTTTGGAGCTGAGTCACAAGCAGCCACGAGTTCGAATGTAATAAGCTCAGAAGAACAGCAGTCGAAAAGAAAAGAAGCAAACAAGCAACATGCAAAGGAAGGTTGACGTGTGAAGCATCGCCCAGATGCCCACTAGGTAGTGTAATACACAGTCTGTGGCCGTCCAATCCATTGCCGCTCAGCATGACGCACACCAAGCTGCATGGCAGAAGAACAAATCGTTAGACGCTGTCCCAGGACTAGCGGCAGTACCAACAAGTATCACGAGTACGCGTCTATCCTGGATTGCTTCAAGTGGTTTGAAATCGTCTTCATTGCAGCAAGGCCCGGCGGCTTGCACTGCGAACGGTATGTGAAGAGGGAGAAAAGACACAAGCCGACAGCAGAAAGCCGAATCAAGCCAGCAGCAGAACCACTCTGCAACGGCCCTGCCTGTCAGATAGACTTTTGGTGGATTGACAACCACCCTGGACTTTACCATTCAAGCATGTGAAGGCGATCACACCCATGCCTGGATTGGGCTGCGCCCCAGACACTTGATGTTGGAGCGGGATAATCAGCACGTCCTCGTACTGTACTGCACTCCCCGGACTCTAACCTGAAGTTCTATTCAGGTCCGTGAGCAGGGTGGCAGGGCGCCAGCCTGCCAACAGCAGGTATGTTATCGCTATCAACCTCTGCTGGCCTGGCCTGGTCCTGCATCATGGTGTCATGTTTAAAACAAAACTGAAATGTTCTTCAAACAGCGACAAGATACTATGATACGCGCTTAACATCGAGCAGTTAACCATTCTTGCCGCAACCTGAAAAACGTTTGCTAGCTAAACCGCGAAGCACTCCCTGACTTTGACAATCCCCTGGTCCTAGGGCTGCCATGTGGCGATGATTGCTGAGAGAGCATCCGCAGGTTAGGCGGTTGCAAGGCGCCTCCTGCCCCGGGTGCCGAGCTTGACTCATAGGTCCCCAGGCTGTCTGCATCCAGCAGGCTCTTGTTGGCATCCTCACTGGTGATGCGGGGTGGCGTATGGTGCCGCCGGTGGGCCGCGGAATCCGATATGCTGGAGTCACGTGCCTGCAACACAGCACGTGAGCCGACCAACTAACATTGTATCTGCATGTCGATTACACACCCGGGCTGCGGAATCCGACATGCTTGAGCCGTGTGCCTGCAGGGGGCCAGACCCACTGTCGAACTGACAACACTGCACTGGATGTCAGTTATACAGTTGGCCACTTATCCACTGCAGTCGTTCCCCGTCGCAGCGCACAGGGCGTTCAATGTGCATTGTGATGATTCACAGGTACCAGATCAGTGTGTTAGCATCAGCTGAATGCCCATGCCAGATGTCAGTGTCCACCCTGCATTGCACCGTCTGAGTCCCGCAGACTGGAGCCTGACTATCAAAGTGCCTGCTCCCCTTGCCTGCTGCCGCACCTGCAACGGCCTGTCATCGAAGTCTTGCTCCTCCTCGCCAGGGTTTGTTGGCGGTGGACTGCTGCCCGGGCTGTGGGACGCCCGGCCGCCCTTGCCACGGCCCTTGCCATGTGATGGGACGATTCTGTGCGGGTCATGTGCCGCCATGTCATTGCCGGCTGACTTGCGCATTGCCTCGCCTGTTCCCCACGCAGCCCCTCCCACAGGCTCCTTGACCGTGGCGCTGCCGCCGACGGCTGGCCCTGCGGAGTCGACCCCGTTGCCCACCAGCAGCCAGCTGTCTGAATTTTCACTTGCCTGAAACCAAAGCGTGCAAGGCAGTTGATGCAACACTGGAACAACTGGACTCCGTGGGCCTGCAATCATGTTGATAGACTTTTGAGACACCAGCACTAGTAGCCAAACCTCAGGTCTGAAGTGCCAGTTAGAAGTTGCATTGCTGGGGCTGCTAGCCTAAAGATTGAATGATGAACGATTCCAAGCTGATTCGTTCAGCCAGCCTGACGCTTGTCTGAGGTTGACTTGACAATACATGGCATCCAGGCAAACGCAAGGACGGACATGAATGGTACGAAGGCGCCTGCTGCATGGCAAAACCACCACTCTGCACTAGACGTTTCTTACTCAGGGTGAGCACTGCTCTCATCCTGCACTACATGTGCTCATGTGTTATTGCTCAAGGTAGGATTATCAAATCTACGCCTCTCACACAACCCTGGGGCCCATGGGGTAAGGCATCTTCGAATCCTGACCTGTCCTGATGGCAGTGTTTGTAGCTCCATGCCTCCCCGCTGGGCCAGCCGCGCCTTGCCCTCGCCCTGGCTGTTGTGCATGGAGTAGGCCAGATACACGCACGTGCCTATCGAGAACCAGATCACCCAGCGCACGTAGGCAAGCCAGCCCAGGCTGCCGATCAGGTGGATGCAGCACAGCATGCCAGCAGACGGCACCCTGCAACATACCACACACGGACACGTATGACCACCATTCGACCAAGCCTGCCCAGACAGACACGCATTAAAGCATGCTGATCCCTGTGGCAGTGATACCTAAGGCACTGGCCAGTCATTGAGACGCCTGGGGGGCGCCAAGGTCGAATGGCAATGTGTCTCGCCCGTGGGCCTAAGCAAACCGTACCCATGACGTGCCTTCCAGCTCATTGCAGCAGGCCTGTATCTTGAATTTCTTGAGCAGTCCTAGCCCCTCTAAAACTGTGAACTTGCTGTGAAGCAGCCTCTGGTGACTCTGTAACTAATAGAATGTCGTCCAAACAGGAGTGCACCTGGAATGTCCCCCTTACCACGGGTGCAGAGGGCAGCTGAAGACAGTGGGCACGTAGCACACAGGCAGTCGGTAGAAGGACGCAGTGGCGCCAGCCCACGCCACCAGGAAAAGTGCATATACAGGCCAGGGGGCTTTCTCTGTGAAGCTGATGCTGAAGGCCAGGGAGGCCGCAATGATAGCGATGACACGGAAGCCCACGGGTTGCATGGGCTCGCCTGCACTGCGTACGTAGTACCGCCTGCAGTGCATGGGTGGGTACATCAGGGTTAGTTTGGTTTGGCAAACATGCACATGCACCATTCTCCAAGGGTGAACCTTGCCCAGGGTTCCAAGAGGTACCGTGCATGCTGGCTGTTCCACACCCCTCGCCGACCCCAACGTTCCCTTGTTGAGCCTGCACTCATTTGCCTGTGCTCTGGCGAAATGCTGCTAAGAGTTTTGCAGCCAACACTGTTTCAACTGGAACATTGACGCCACTCCAGACCCATCCTTGAAACCTCTCCTTGAAACCTCTCCTTGAAAGAAAGAAAGAAAGAAAGAAACCTGGAGAATCATTGCCTGTTCAGCGGTCTAGCATGCTGCGAACTGGCTGACGATGTGCCAATGCAGTATCTTGTGCTGCCATGAACTCAACCCTGCCTTGAACCCTGACCCTTTCGTTGTCAGATGGTCGATGCCTTGTTTAGACGTGTCATTGCCTTGCGCTGCTCCTGGCCCTGAAGTGGACAGCATTCTCATACTGCCACTGGTGTAGCCAATTAACGACCTCAACCTCCATGCTCCATAGCTGCCAGCCCTCACCTGAACACAACCCCCATGCTCCATAGCTGCCAGCCCTCACCTGAA